>VWYP01032082.1:0-45941 GCA_013400435.1 Pycnonotus jocosus
CAAAACAGCTCCCAATTAAAAAAACTCCAAAGTTGCTTGCTTTTTCAGGTGATAAAATCTTTCTGTCATTCTTATTCTTGTGATCTCCAATTGCAAAACACCCTTTGAAATTAACATAAAGCTCTACAGACTTCAGCTTTACAAATAAAGTACTTTGTTGTCATGCAGCTTAGAAAGGACAAAGAATTTAGTCTTGTGATTTCTGCTTAAAGAAAAATTTCAATTATCAAATACATAGATGGTTCACAAACAGACACATTGCTACTGCTTCAAAAGGAAGCAACTTGCAGGCAAAAAAAAAAAAAAATCTAGGAATTGCAGGACACTTCATGAAATGAATGCCTTATTGCTGACCTAAGCTTGCAATCAGGTTGACTTGAGAAAAGAATGATGTGCAGGAAGAAGTGCTGATTCAAGAAAAAATTGAAAAATAAACTTGCACAGACAGTTAATTTTTTTTTGTACCTCCAGTAAAGGAGCAACAAAGAATTGACACTGATCCAACAGACTGATCCCTTTCCATTGCCTTTTCATACAAGGGTGCTTTTTAAGTATATTTCTACCAGCCAGAGAAACAGTTAATCTATGTTTATGTAAATAATCTCTAAGGACATCTATTTCTATCCCTTTGTTTTCCTTTGTCCTCCTTTCTTTTGCCAACCTCTGGTAGCACCAGTTTGCTGACAGATCACTGCAAAGCAGAACGAAGAACAACAGTCACCATGAAGGGACTTGTAATTCTAGTATCTTCTAAATAGTAAAGGTTTTTCTTCTGTACTGTCACATTCCCTATAACAAGCAGTATTTAAAGCAGATCTTTCAAATCATATTCTCAGAGTATTACTATCATGTTTGCAAACCTCCTCTTCTGCTAATAAACAGCTTGAATTTCCTTCAAACCTAACACAATCCTGTCACCAAACTTTGATTTTCTGAAAACTGATACTGAGAGGAGTTTTCCTTACAGTAAGGATACTCCAGCACAATTCAAATCAGGGGAAAATATATAATTAGGACCCCAAAAGTTAAAATTGATTTTTGAGTTGGTAAATGTCCTGAAATTCACATTTTCTGGGGAGCCAAAGTATATGTTGTTCTTAAGCATTGTCTCAGTTCCAAAGCACTGCCCAGAAAATGTTACACATGAGCAATGACTCACATCCTCAGACAGCTGTAAACCAGTTAAATTTAGTTGTGCAATTGCTTCATTCTGAGGAGGTTCAATACTATCAATAGCCTGACCCAGTTAAAAGCAGAGTTTGAATGAAAATCCTGCCATGGACACTGATCAGTATGAGCAGGGGTGTGACCTGATAGGGAAGGCTCTTTTTCTAGCCACTGACACTGCCTGTGGCTCAAACATACAGATCTTAAGATAATAGAAATGGCCTACACTAGTTGTAAAATGCAATCAAATAACACAAGTATAAAACCTGGCCACAAGAGATTTGATTTGGCAATATGTGAGCCAGTTGGTTGGTTACATATGGTTAATTACATATTCCATTAAAATTTCCCTATCATTTGTTTATCTTAGAGCTTCTCTGGGTGACCCCTCTTGTTGGTATGGATCAGGTAAGAGACTGCAGCCATTATCCAAGATTTCAGTCTTGGTTGTTCATCAAGACAATTTGTTGGTTCCAACTTGAGTCTGATGCTTTCATTCCTACAAGTAATTCAAAGCAAAACACTGCTATCACAAATACTAAAACAAAATAGTTTAAATTCTGCTGCTCCTCTTCAATGAAGTTTAGATATTACTCATTTATTTAATATATATTAAAATGTCATTATACCGAGAACCCTAACTGAAATAATCTGGTAATTAATTTCCCAATCTAATTACGAATTAACATCCATTTTGTTGAAATCCTGGCCTAATCACGCAGAATAACATCATGCTAATTGTCCTTTCAGCTGTGTCCTGACATTATGAAGCAATCTCTAAGGCTGTGTTTTCCAAAGTTTTATTCCTACAAACTATCAAACACAAAAGGATTCAAAACCCAGCTATTCTGGGGACATTTACTCACTCCCGTTCCAAGTCTCAGAATAGGGTTTGACAAAAATGTGCACAGATTTGACTTAGGAAAGCTCATTACAGAGAAAACACAAATACTACAAATTGGAATAATTTCATATTGATGGATCCCAAATGTTCAAAAAAAGAAAAACCAAAAGTACTTTATTGTGCAAGGCTGATAAAACAAGGGAGAAAATTGACTGTAGCAATTGTTAAGTTATAGCTG
Organism: Pycnonotus jocosus; assembly: GCA_013400435.1. Taxonomy (NCBI): domain Eukaryota; kingdom Metazoa; phylum Chordata; class Aves; order Passeriformes; family Pycnonotidae; genus Pycnonotus; species Pycnonotus jocosus. The sequence continues at coordinate 2,250 of VWYP01032082.1, forward strand.
ATATTCTATTTTGTAAGAAGCAGAATAAAACGAACAAGTTGCAACGTTGCTTTTAGAACATCTCAAGGCTCACAAGGTTACCCCTTAAAGCAACATCTTAGAAGTGAAAAGTAAAAAAAAAAAAAAGTAAAAAAAAAAGTTTACTAACAAGTAAACTTCTTTACTTGGCTAAACCATGTGCTGTATTTCATTGATAATTCCTGTGAAACAAACAGTCCTCATTCTACGGCAACTTGATCTCTGTTACTCAGCAATGCTGATGATGTTTTCCTGACTTGCTTGGGATTTTGGTTTTGGTTCTACATGAGTAAGGACACTGTAGTACTGAGACCTGGGTAGAGACACACAGGACAGTGCTACACATCACACCCTGATAGCAGAGAAAAGGCAGAGAAAAGACACAAAGAGAGAAAGGCTGAACTCCTCAGAGCACTGAGAGAGCCAAGAATGGAATCAGGGAGCAGAAAAAACCAATATTGAGGCAAACCAATGGACAGGATGGGAACATGGGATTTAATGCTCATTATAAAGGAAATCCTCACAGCTAACTAAACTCCATTTACATTATCATTTGGGCTCGCTCAAGCAGAAGGCTGTACAACTTGAACAAAGATTTTAAATTAAATTACAGATTCAAACACTGAGTTACTTTGCCCAAATCACTGATTTATTATGATCAAAGATACACTGTAGGGTAAAACTGTCCTAACCCTGAGGAAAAAGCTCTGGAAAGGAGGGGTGCTTCTAATCCCAGTGTAAAACATGGCCACTCAGCTGGGATTGTCCTGCTTCACTCTCCTGAAAAGGATACAGACTGATGAATAGCAAGGGATCAGCAAGTCCTACTGTAAATACTAAATATGAATGTGTGTGTGTGTGCATTTTTCAGTATTTAGCTATCACTGCTCTTACAGAATTACTTCAGAACACAATGACAGGTGACTGAATATCAAACTCTCACATTAGTTAGTGGTCCATACTAATAAACCCCCTAAAATTTTAAGACCCTCATGTATTAAATTAGCACCATCACTTGTTGGAACCTTTTCATCATGCAGAGGAGCATGCTAAGTATCAAATGTGTGCTATTCTAAGACAAAGGGACCTTAGTTTCTCTGCTGACCAGTTTTCTTACCCTTTGGGTGAAATCACAGATTTGAAAGCTGTTAATACACTTGTGCCTTCTGACAGTCCTAAAGACTGCATAAATTTGTACAGAGACACAGCTTTGAAGACCATTTAGCACAGTGGGTTCAAAATTCACTCCTGAATCCAGGCAACTACTGATTTAAACTGAAAAATTACTCCTTCCTTGTTGTAGTGAAGATCCCCAAGCTGACTAACACAATCACTAATGTCTGGTCCAGACACAGCTCAGACAAAACCCCCAGGGGCAGAAAACGCCTGATGACCAAAGCGCTGGAAATTGTGAAGCCTCACAACCCAGAGAGCAATGAAAAACCATGGGAGGAGAGTGATGTAAGCAACCTCAAAAATGGCACACGCCCTTGCTTTTCCTGCCTCTTCAATCATGGGGAAGGTTGTGTTTGCCTTGCACCACAGTGAACACACCAACAAAGCTCATTAGCTTTATCTTGCCAGAAAAAAATACACGTTTAATTCATAACAAAGACAAGGGGCCTCAGAGCTGGCTGTCTTCCCAGATCCCTTCCAGAAACCAGAATTTGTCAGTCCCCCTGCCTATGAGTAATGTCCCCTCTTGTCAGTCAAGAGGTTATCCTAAGGCCCAAGAAGCACATAATATTACAGTGACTTCTCCTCTTTGAGGGATACTAGAGGAGTTCCTTCCACATACGACAGATTTGCTGAGTTGTGGTTTCAGATAATGCCAGAAACTGCAATGGAGTTTTCTGGTAATTGAGCTGCTGCTGTCATCTCATGTGATCCTGTTAGAGCAGTGTGCATCACTCTGAAACCCTTCCTCACCTGGCTGCAAGAGCTGAACTACAGAACCACCATCAGTGACCTCACGGGCCTGCCTTCTGTCTTTGTGTGAGCCCACTGATCTAAAAGGGTTACTTCAGAAAAAAAAACAGTCAAGCACTTCAGTTGCCAAACTCAACAGGCAAGATTTTTTAATAACATCAATCTAAATATAAATAATATAAATAAATCAATATAAAGGAGAGTATGCCTTACATTAGTTTTGAAAGTAAGAAATTGACTTGTTCTCTTTCACACAGAGCAACATTTGATTTTTTAAAGGAATATCAGCATACATTTGGGAATATAGGTACATATGCTACATGTAATCCAGGCGTTTTTATTGTGGCATCACAAAACACTGAAAAAAAGTGGTAATATAAAAATATAGCAGCACATTCTCCACTTAAAAATTCTAAATTATAACATAGGCAGGCATAAAACCTTATTTTGAATCCAGGTGGTTTGTCTGCCATAGATGCTGCAGTACCAGTCTCAACTGTGCACTAAAAATTACTGGAATAGCATAAATAGCATATTCCTTGGGTAAGTCCCTGGAGAACTCACTGTCACCTCAACCAGCACCTGCAGACTATGGACTATCTGCCATGGAAAATACTCTCTCAGGCTAAGCCTGTGGATATTTTAGGATCCATATTCCACTCAGAAAAATGTATGTTCTTAAATGGCTCAAAGAATCAAAGATATCAAATCTTTGGGATGTTCCTGAAGCTGCTGTAACAAACTCTGTACGATAATAAGCCACCTTTAAAACTGAGCTAGCAAGGAGCTGAAAAGTGATAGAAAGAAACTGTGTTATTCCCCTGCCCTAAAACCATCTTATTAGTTGTATATTCATGGAAGAGGAAAAAAAAAAAAAAAAAAAAACAAAAACATGGCACACTATGTCACCTGAGCTGGGCTGCAATTACTCTGGCTGGTCTTAATGGATTGTCAAAGAACTGGAAAGTCAAAATGGAGGGGCAAGAATCCTACTTCCAAAGTGGTCATGGCTCAGTCTACAATTAAAATAAATTCTGTTTTGTGTCCTGATTTTTCATGTGGAAATTAAACAACTAACCTACCTGGATGTCAGGAATTAAAAAAATCTCACATGATAATTATGCTGAACTTGAACTCACATAATGAAACCTTTTTGGTCTTCTTTGACACTTTCATTGCTACCACAAGTATTATTTTGAGAGAGATGAGAGATTAAAAGCTTGTCAAATTTTTCCTATTATTCCTCCAACTGAAGCTATTATCTAAAAAACCCACCCCACATGGTAAAGCAATTCTAAAAGTAAATCAGTGAAAAAGGAAGCTACTGTAGCATCTTGGCCACAAAGGTTAACCAGTAAGCCAGAATCGCTTCTAGAAATTTCTAAAAGGCACAAATTTCAATTTTGTCTTGTTCAGTGGTTGTCAGCAAGCCTGTAACAGAAAGGTCTGAATGAAAGAAAAAGCAGCAGCAGAAGAGGTCTGAGATCCCCTGAGGGACACAGAGACACAAGTTCCCCACGACCCCCCAGGACACATCTTTGAGGTCATGTCTGTCAGATTTAATAGAGAAGCTGACACAAGCCTGTGGGGATGTTTGGTCTTTTTTGTGGCCTTTGAAATCTCTGAACTGGGTTTAGAACCAATTCAGTGACATGACTTGAGACTTGGAGTAAAAAGAGCAGAAGTACAGCTCTGACAGAGACTTACAGAAATACTCTTGTAATTGGGCTGGATAAGCCCCAGTGTTCCTGAAGAGAAGTACCTCAATCCCATCAACTCCAGCTGAGCAGGAAGTGCAGCACATGCACCTTTACCTCCCTGCAGCATCTGGGCAGATGAGCTGAGCCTCTATGCTGCTCCTCCTTAAATGTCCATGCATATTAAAAATGAGATGAGCTTGCCCACAGGAATGTTACAGAGGCAAAAACCCATGCAGTCTGAAGCAGGAGAGCACAGGCACACCCAGCTTTGTAAATGAAGGTGCAGCCCATCTTTGCTAGGCCAGGCTTTGCCCTTGGCTGCTGAGTTACTCTTCACTGTACAGTTCACACAAATAGAGATGAGCCACCCTGCAAGTATGACCAAGCCACTGCCTGCAGTGGGGACACTGTGGGACTTCTAAGCACTAAATGCCATTGTAGAGAGGCTCAAAGGGATGTCTCCACTTTATGAGCCTGCATTTTATGAATTCTTAGAACACAGTATCTTCATCCTCTTGGTTCAAGGTCACACTTTGGATGAAAGGACCACAAACTGAATTAGATGTTGGAAAATGCAGTTCCTTCTCTGAGCTCTCTCATCTCCTCAGGGCTGGAGCAGAGGAGCTGTCTGAGTAGGTAAACCTTCTTCAGAGAAGGGAGAATAGAAAGAAAAGAAACCTTAAAATACAAACATTGCACTTCAAAGTTAGGAATACTAAACCAACACTGCTATTGTAGTAACTATGAGCACCACTGATTTTAAACAACTGAGTTACACATTTTGTTTCCAGCCTCTCCCCTCCTGCCACACAGTATTTCTAATCATTAGGCATAAGATATTTATTCTGATTTCTAAGTCTTCTGGAAAGCAGAGGACATTGATTTCCTGTGGAGAAAGGCAATTCTTCTTATTCAAAAGTGCAGGAGCATTTGAAACCTCCCCAAATTCTAGCTAAACAAGTCAGCACAGCCACCAAAGAAAAAATAAATCTCTGTTCTTCCTTTATCACAGGTCAATTATCACACAGAGCACGGGGAGCTGCCAAAAATACTGCTATGTTCAGACACTAAAACTTGCATTTTATTTGCCTGCAGCTGCATTGCACAAAGAAGGGAGTGTCAACCCCTCTCCCCAAGACAAAACATGACCTACACCCAGAGCAAGAGGTGATTGAGTCCCTGTTGGCTTTTTTTCTTTCAGTGTATTATTACTTGTCTTTTGTCCCAAATGCTATTTCCCTAAAATGCTTTGATTGCAAAATATTGATTTTTTTCCCCATTTCTTTTCATCCTTGTCTACCAGCACAGATAGACGTAGCAAAAAGAGTAATGAAGCACCATTCAGTGTTTTTCAGGTTCAGATTTCAAATTTGCCCACCATAGTCCCTACTTTATTTTCAAAGATGCTTTCCCCTGGCCTTGAGTTCTAACAACTTAAAATAAGATTTTATGCAAGATCTATTTTCAATGAAATGAGAAAAATATAAACCTGAAGCTCTGTAACACTGAGCTTTTGCATTAAATTTTCAGACAAAGCCAAAGTCTCCAAATTTCTAGCATGTGTCCTACTTCTATTGTCTAAACTAAAGGTACATCTACCCAGCAGCATCTCTGTATGAGCTTAACTGGAAAGACTCCAGGATTTAAAATGTGAAACATGTGGTTTCCTCAGCAACCTGAAAAATGTATTTTGGTGCCTACTGGGTATCAGTGATGATGCCAATTGTCATGTTAATTTTTCAAATCTTTGTTGTTCATAATCTTCTGTATCTTATAACTGATCTCTAATCAGCCAGTAAACTTTCAGTGCTTTCTTCACCTTGATTTTTGGATGACTAAAAAGTATACTTTATAGTTCACCATCTTTAACCAACACAACAAAAATAATGGTTCATAAAGCAAAGCATGAGGTGGTCTGTGTCAATGAATCCAAGCAGAGACCCAAAAATAAAGGGTGCAGTTGAAATATTTTTTTGTTTCAACAGCAGCAGTTCAGGATAGCACAGTTCTGGGCACCACACCAAACAATTCCTTGTCAGTGCCACCAGAACAAGTGATCACACACCTAAAACAGTTACAGAAAATAACAAAATCATGAGGTCCAAATATCCATTTGACTATGGCTACATTCTAGTACAGGCAATCTCTCCATTTCAAAAGAAGTAAACAACTCTTCTTAAATGGCCAAGTTATGCAAGTTTAGCTTTTGCTCCAAATTTTCTTTGTACCTAGCATTAAAGAACATTAGTGTGCAAAAGTTACCTGACTAGAATACAACTTCAAAAATACCCAACTTCAAAAATATCTGAGTACCTGCTGAGGGAAGAGTGCTTGGTGAAAATAGTATCTTCTAACCCAATTCTAAATTTGGTTAAATTCCTTCAACCCTCCACATCTTCACCCTGTACCTTCTCATAACTGCTGCTTCCAAACACATATTATTTCCATACAAAAATACTAATTAACACTACACAAGAGAAGCACTTTTTGCACCATGTACCTTTCATGATCTTCCACTCTATTCAATTAAAATGCCTGAGTATCATTTAAACCATGTCAATAAACTTAGAACAAACATTTACTATCAGATAACTATGCCAGCAAAAGAAAAACCCAGACAAACTACTATCTATAATATCTATGACCTCTGAAGATAATTTAAACAGGACCTTCAGATCTTCAACTAGAAAACAAGACTAAAATCTGATCTGTCTGAACACACCAGTTTATAACCAGAGGGAGGAATAAAAGGACTATTGTGCATGGAAGGTAGAAGTTTAAAGACTGCATTTTTTTTTAAATCGCAATAAAATTCTGAACTGTCCTGAAAGGTCTGAAGGATAGCACTTGGATAAAGCAGAAAACAAGATGTGCACTTTCATAAGATGCACTCTAGAAATGCAAAACCAGAAAAAAATAAATCACAGTTTACAAGGATTAAGAGAAAAATATTTATATGAGATGAGTTACAGGCTTCTGAGTTTCAGGCAGAGGGCAGAAACAGCTATCTGTGCAGTCAGAAAAGGTCAGCCATTTATACCAGATAAAAATGAGACTTCATCATTTTCCCCTAGCACCTGAAACAGATTTTATGCAAGTTCTCATAACTTCCACAATAATACATATTAAAAAAACCAGACAAGTCCTTCCTTAGGTATTTTCTCAAGCTCTGCTTTTCTGTGGAAAAACGTTAAAGAGAAGAAGAAAATGCAAAGCCCTGCTTATAGAAAATCCCACACCTAGTCTTCAGTTCCAGGTCTGGACAAGTAAATAAAAATCTGAGTTAAAGACATCAATCCTTAAACTTCTAAGGCCTAAACTTTCAGTTATTTACCCCAGGCTACACAAAAAATAAAAAGCAATTCCATATTGCACCACAAACCTCAGATAAAACAACTGTCACCTGGATTCTCCACAAGAATATTCTAGGTTAGCTAGTTACAGAAATGGAAAAAAATAAATCTCCGAATTTACAACTCTCACTATTTAACTGTTCATGTTAAAGAAAATGCCTCCAGCAACTCCAAGGCTAAAGCAAATTCAAATCTCTGCATGTGATTCTAGTTAGCAGCAGGAATATCTGTTTTTCTACAGATAGGTTATATGTTTTTTATCCAGAACAGGGAAGCTGTGGATGCTCCATCCCTGGAAGCATTCAGTGCCTGCTTGGACAGGGCTTGGAGCACCCTGCCCCAGTGCAAGCTGTCCCTGCCCATGGCAGGGGGACTGAACTGGATGATTTTATGGGCCCTTTCAGCCCAAAGCATTTGATGGGGCTTTGTTTGGCTGGGGCTTCTTTGTTTTGTTCTTGTTGAAGAAGCTCAGAGACAGGATTTCAGAACACCACAAACTGCAGTTTGTTATGGCAGTGTTATCCTCAGTGGAACTATCCAGGGGAACAGGACATCAAAGCTTTCACACTTAAAAGCCTGGGTCCTCTCTTTCCAGGCTGAAGAGATCAGGTACTTTTACCTGAAAGCAGCAGGGAACAGTTCTGAACAAATAGGTCAGATGCAGGAAGACACAAGATGAAACTGCCTCAATATGGATTACAGTGGTCTCAAAAAACCAAGTATTTAAAAAAAGGACCTTTAGAGCTGCCTATAAATGATCTAATGAAAGATTCTACTCAAGTGTCAAGTAGAGCAAGGAAATGTGTGAAAAAGCAGTGTAAGAGTGGATGGAAAGGGAACAACCTCAGTGACATTTAACATTTACAAATGTCAGACTCCCCACCTCTTGGTTAAACACCCAGCTGGGACCTCAATCTGTGTCTGGAGGGTACACGACCGATTTTGTAAAACAAAAAGAAACACAGCACAAAACCCAGAAAGCTGTGTTTCTAAAAAGATGAACAATCAAAAAAATGAGACCATGAAGACTGGGAATTAGGGCTCTGCTAGAATTATTAATGACTTATTTATGGCTGAAGTCCATGCCTGAACTTCCATTCCCGTGTGACATTTGCTGTAACAGAGCTGAACATGACCTAAACCCTCGTGATTTATGGTTATAGACAAGAAGGAAAGGCATTGGCCAGGCGTCAGAAATTAATCAATATTCTGAACTATTAATATTACAAGAATTCTGTAGAATTGTTTAAATGTCTAGGAAAAAAATAGAACAAAAACCCCCACATCCTCAGTCTAATACACTGAATAAGAGCTCCAAGAACAGCTTCTCTAAAGATATAGAGAAAAAAATGTTCTTCAAATTAAAATTTATTGCAGTACACACATTTCTCTCTTTTTACCATGTGTAGAGGAAAATTGGGATATGTTGTGGGTGCAATTTGCCAACAATCATCCATAATGACATCCATTGCCCTAGGACTCAATGCCCTCTGGGAAACCTCTCTAATTTGTCTGACACAGTCTCCATGTTTTTTTACCCAGACCTCCCCCAGGTCACTGATAAGGTCTACATTTTCTTATCCAAAAAGATATGAAGGATAGTCTGATTTTCCTATTCTAGCACTCCCCAAGAAATATTAAGTACGATAATACAGCATTTCTAACAAAAGTTATACAAAGTTCTTCACAAACTCTCCAAGTAGGTTACAGAGAAATCATCCTAATTGCTCCTGTTGATCCAAACCCTCACTCATTCAGTCACATACTGAAGTCATGATCAGCCAGTGCCCTGTGCTTCAAATCAGTGTGGCTTTGCTAAGGTGCTGCCTGGGAAAGGATTGATTTTTCAGATGATGTGCCCTCTTAAAAATGCCTCAGCCACTGGTAATATTAAAATGGAAGCAGAAGCAGCACATGCAATCACTGAAAGGCAACAGCCTCTGTTTTGAATCTCATTTTTTTTTTTTTGGTCAAAAATTCAAACAAATTCATCCTTCATCATATTCCCATTACGTCAATGGACTCAAACATTAATCTCCAGAATGTACATTCTACTTCAGGTTTTGACAGCCTTGGAAACTGAGATGCATTAGAGGTGTTAATTTTAGAGCTCTCCAATCTTACCTTCTTCTGAAGAACGTTCACTTTGCGTTCCTTCACCTCCAGCATGTCCTTGAGGTCGTGGATCTCGCCTGCTTGAGTCCCCTTCTCCTCTGCCATCTCCTGGATCTGCTTTGTCTTCTTGTTCAGCATGGTCTCCTTCTCTTCCAGACGTAACCGCAGCGCATCCACCTGCATTCAGAAATGCACAACTGTTGGAATCCTAGAAACTTAGAATTCAGGGGTTTAGTGTATAGTAATACATATGAGTCAAGATGGAGCATTTTGAGTGTTGTCTTTGTCCTTCTTCTTTGCCTTCTTCTTCATGGGTTTGGGTAGTTTTCTGTAACTGAGTGCAAAAGGTCCACATTGTGGGCCTTGGGTAGTCATTATTGGGCCAGAAACATAAATAATATACTAAGGTGTCACCTTGGTATTGGGTACTTATCGCTTAAATAACCTTGGAAAGAGTTAGAAGCACTCCATTTTCCCTTGTTTCCCTAGCTTGCTAGTTAAGCTCATGGCTTGTGAGCCTGTAAATACTGTAAATAGATAAGATATAATAAACATTCCAAGTCCAAACTGGCCATCTTCATTTCCCATGTTATTCATCCTGACTTTGGCAGAGAAGAAAAGAAGCCAAAACTGTGACACAGAACAAGCTCTGTTTAGCACTGAAGGACAGAAACTTCAGGGAAGTTAAACTACACTTCCACAGGGGAAATATTACAAATAGATTGAGAAATCTAACACCCCTTTCTTTAAGAATTCAACACATGTAAGACTGGGATAAAACAGTTACTGTAAGTGACAGGAGACTAAATAGTAAAAATCATCAACCATGTTATTTCCAATTATATGGGAATAATGCTCCTTCTTGGAAAACTTCAAGTCATACTTCTCACATAACTCAGGCTTGTATCACACAATACTGAACTTTTTTTCCTCAAAGTAGAAGCCAACACAATGTGTTGTGAAGAAGTTCTCTCATATGCAGGGAAACTGACCCCCCTATTTGAAACATTATTAATAATCAGAGAATAAACATTGACTCATTGTACCAGACAGTCACCTTATTTTCTAGGCTTTAATCACAGTAGTAGCTGAGCCTAAAGGTAATGAAAGCAGAGCTCATTGCAGCCACTGCAGATCACACCTGGAAAGAGGTTACCTTAGGATGGCTAAGAATATTTTGGCTTAAAAAGCAAAGTAATAATTTAAATATAACTTGTTTTCCACAGCATGGAGTTTTATATTAAAGGTAAAATTGAACAAATGACACAGTACAGGATATTGTGGGTGCAATTTGGACACACAAACACACTTTGAGCTCCCATGGCCTGAGTGAATTTAGAAACACACTCTGGAAATTCTGTGCTGACCTCAAACTTCAAAACTGCACGTTGAGCATTTTTTGCTTTTCCTCCTGCATTTCTCTTCCATATGTGAAACAGAGCTCACAAGACAAAGGAAATGGGAGAAGGAATCAGAGCTACCTGAATATAAATTTGATGAGAAGAGTAAGGTCACCACAGAGCACAGACTAATCTCCAAGACTATTGTGGAACATGAAATCAAACACCACCAAGCTGCTCACGACACCAAAAGAAACCCACTGACCCCTATCCACTCAGCATTCAGACAGAGCTCAAATCTGCCAGCTTGGCTGCTAATCTTATTTGACAGTATCAGATTTGGTTCCTGTTAACTGAATCCATTACAGGACATCAGTCACACAGAGTAAACAGGCTGATCAATGAATTTCTTGGTCCTTCTGCACAGCACAGACTAGCAGAAACACGAAGTGAAAGGATGACAACTGCTGGACAACCTCAGCTGGGATAAGAATTTAGGAATTTACTCTGCTTACAGTATTCTGAGCAACATTTAGTTTTAACTCATTATTCTTAATTCCATTTTATTTTGAGCTGCTAATGGAAAATTGCCTCTCAGGCCCTGCATTTCCAGGGTTCCAGCCACAAAAGCCTTTGTTGTTTTCTCTGACTCCTTTCACACAGAGCACGAAGCACTTGCCAGCGGGGACAAGAGCTGCCCTGCTCTACCCATCAGCGCTGCAATCCTGCTGCCACCTCTCTGTCTGGAGCCTTCTCACTTACACATCTCGTTATTAAAATCCCATTCCTGACCTCTCACCCAGCATGTGGGGCATGGAGTGTGATCTGCAGGGATATTGGACTACCAGGCCTTACTCAAACGTGATTTATAGGATGGATAGTGTTTGTGATAAAAGGTTTAGCAGGTGGATCCCGCATTGTCTTCTTTTTTAAAACACACAGTTCTATAGATTGATTAGGTATGCTCTTCCCTGGGAATCTTTGATATTAAAGCTAAGAGTCACTTTTATTAATTCTTGAAGGGAAACTGAAAATCTCCCTTACAAGAAAATCCACATACTCTCAACAGTTGTGTTGCAAAATATTTGAGACAGTCCAGATGCCCTACAGCACACTGTTAAGTGAAAAGAGAACATCTGTAAATAGAAATTTATCCACAGAATGCTTTCCATTTTCTGACTGATTATTCTCTTTGAACTCTATATTAGCTTATGGTTTGGGGTAAATTACATTGCTGGTTTTATGTGTGTGAGGTCCTTACCTAGGAAACTGTAGAAAACACTTTGAAAAGTATTTTCAAAGGCTGGCAGGACACACAATCATCACCTCAGCACTATTCCTGGCAGAACACTGCACTTGTTTATCCAAGTCAGCTCAGTTTATGCATAGCATCCTCCCACAGTGACAAGAATCGAGAGCTGTGGGAGGCAGGTGATGCCAACTTCAACAGAGTCAGATTAGGATTTTCTCAGTCCATGGAAATGATCAGGCCAACACTACCAAGGTGCTGAGGCCCCTTCTGAATTTTGTGTCTTGGGTTAACCTAACTGCTTTCCCAGTAATGGACTGCATTGTCTCTAATTCTGCATGGCAGGTAAAACCTTGCAGTGCAGCTCAGGCCAGTCCTTGGTGTCACAAGGGGCTCACTTGCCCTGCCTGCAGCACCCAGTGCCCACCAAGCTTTGGTAGAACAAGCACCCCTTAACCCTCCTAGGGACAGGAGCCACAGGCACCCCTCTTCAGCTGCATACCACACACAAGACCTAAATTTCTTCACTGTAAGAATGATATATGAAAAATCGTCTTGGGAAGCACTGATTTGTCTTCACAGAGTTTTCCAGTAGCTGTAAATAACATTCTATGTCTCTGTTCTAAATGTGTCATACATGAAACATTAGCCATACATTAAACATGCAGAAGTCCAAATTTCTAAGGAAAATTAGTGCATTAGTAGCTTTAATTGCTACCAGAATAAACACAATAAATGAAATAATATTTAATATAAATCTCATCTTAAGCCTTTTTTAGAATCTTGAATTCTGTAATTACAGTCTTAGCTTTCAGAATATTCATAAACTACAGGGAAATAATTTAAATTTTCAGAAGTCCACAGTGAATTTGAGACCTCATTAGGCTCCTGAGTTGCAGGAGCTTGCATTAATACAACTGAGATTGAAAACAAGGGGTTTTTTCTGTATTTTACCATCATCTCCACTGTGCAGTAGCAAGCAGGTTATTCTGACCTGGTGATTCCCACTTGGGTTGAAGAAGACATCAGTGATGCTCAGAAAAACCAGCATGCCACTTCTCATCTGCCTGTTCAAACCATGGCTGGACCATAATTCAGATCAGTGAACCAAACCACACTCCTCTCAGTGGTATCAGAAGGTCCAACCTCCCTTATGCTATACCCAAGCCCCAGCTGTTCTGTAACAGCAAAATTCTAAAGTTTAATTCTCTGTACCTGTGACTACAGTAGAGGCAGCAGAAGGAACAGATGGAATACCAATCTTGAAATGTGTGTTCAGAGCCTGCAAAGGTTCCTAACAGGAGCCAGCCACTTTTTAAAGCAGATGTTGAAGTAATTCTATGTCAGTAGCAAGAATTCAAAGATCATTGAGAAATGCACAGAGAAATGAAATTAAAATTGGTATGTGAGGTGAGAGTTGCTTTTTACCTACTGTAGCTATTGTTAGGTGAAGTCTCCAAGTCTGAGTACATTTTAAAAAGGATCAGTTTCTTGACATTCCATTACTAACTGGCGAACACAGATAAATCAAAAAAAAGGAGTTATTCTTTTTACTGATAGCAAAGTCTGTAATTAAGACTTTAAATGGGTTTTTTATGTTTATTGACTGATTTGAATGCAGTGGTAGCTCACAAGACTTAATTTAATTCTCTATTTTTGACATTGATCTTTCTTTTTAACTAGATTAGAGTTGACTCTTCACCTCCTTATACCAATTGCAGCAATATCCAGCACGGTTTGTAGATGAGAGTGAATTCTTCATGAATTCTTATGTTTGAATGAGACATTCAAAGCAAATAAACACTTCCACATGATTAGATTAATTTTCCTACTGAATATTAATCTGAATTTACCATAGGAACAGACCAACTACAGAGCCATGCCAGCTTGGGCAGTACACAAAAATAAAGGAAAACATTCTCATTGGTTAATGCAACTTCCCACTGAAGCCACAAAACTTCTGGCACTGACCTAAGCTGAAAGGCTTACTGGGTGAAAACTTTATATGGATAAAGCCTTCATTCCAACAAAAATACTGACTTATTTTTTGTTTTGTTTACAAAGTGACTGTACAATTTTAGAGCTATTTTTAGGGGTTTCTACACCAATTGAAAAGTTAACCACAATACCCTCTCCACCCAATAGGCCTCAAGATAAACATCCCACCAACAGCTCACTGCTGTTTGCAGTTCCAGTGCGGCAGGTGGCAAATCCATTTTTGAGATATTAGATCAACACTTGTCCCCACCAGGATCTTTAGGAGAAGACTAAATAAGAGGTAGAGGCTTATGGAGGTATTATCTTTTTAAATATGACTTGAAAAAGCTGATCCCCTGCGAAGATGCCTGACAATGTATGTCAGAAACTGCAGCTCTCTTCCTCCTCACAACTCTCTCTAGGTGTCTTGAGAGAAGCTAACTGTGTTTTATCAGTGACCAGTGCTGTCAAGAAGTGAGGCCAAGCAGGACCTCACATTCCTACCTCATTCCTAAAGAAAACCCTTTTATGGAAAGGCATCCTTTCCTTTTAAAAAATTAAATCATCACAGGATGAAATGACAAACATCTCAATACCAGATGTTCTCAGCATGTTTCAATCTTATACTTAAGAGGATCACCTGTAAACACAGAAAAAAAGGCAACTGTGATCATTTAACTGTTGAGCTTTCTGCCAACAAGGGTAAAAAAGATGAGATTATCTTTCAAAAAGTACAAATATCTTCTTGGAAGAAGGAATGCACTTTGGTTTTGTGGTGCTACATGAGAACACTTGGAAGCAGCCAATGAAGAACAAATATTCTCAATGATTCTTTAGTAAAATTACAAGTTAAAGAGTACAATAATTTTCTGTATTAAATTACTTTGGCCTTTAGGTAAAATAAAATCAAGATATTCTGAATAACTTTTAACAGTATCTATCAGTGGTATAGAACCAAGTCTTCTTGGTTTAAAATACTCTGTTTCAATTCTGGACATTTTAATTGAATAAATATGTTTATCTACCACAACAGCTGAAATGATGACCCTCCAGTGAAGTCTTTTAGCTTGTTAATACAGTAAATTTGTTCAAGAATTTCATCTCTCACGGGTAGGGAAACAGTATTTATTACTTAAAAGTGGGAAATGTGTTTCTAGTTTTGTAGGTTTGACTCAGTACTGCACATATTCATATTCTTTTCAATCACTGCAATGCATCAAAGCCTGCATTTTACCTTTGAAAATGTTTATTTACCTAACACCTACTGAAATGATACTTTGAAATTTGAGTATTTTTTAAAAATAGTCATGTACTAATCCAGGGTACATTCCTGAACTAGCAAAAAGGAATGAACAAATTTAGCAGGAGAGGTTTATGATTGTAAATGGCAACACTTTCCCAGTTATACCCACTAATGCAATCCCAACTTCTACATAAATCTGAGAAAAATCTGAAAAGCTATCCTGGAAAATCAAAAAATATTTACTAAGGAAAACTAAATTAGGGTAAAAAGTTCAGATCAAATCTCTTATGCTCTTGTAATATGGCATCTTCTCCCAGTGTCAGCCACAAACTTCCTGCATGCCTTTTGCACAGCTCCTTTGGCTTTGACTCTTTTAGCTGTAACAACACAAAGTTTTTGATGCATCACTGCCATCTTTTGGACTTCCACTAACACTGCAATTTTCCAAGCCAGGGACTGAAATGCTGTCTGCACACATTTCATGCTTGCTCTTCACGAATGTCCAGAAGCCACACATTTATGCTGCATTCCTTATCTGCTTGATGGCCAGATATACACCTGGGCCTGACATAATGTGGGAATTTATTAAGCATTTGCCATCAAAACACAGTTTAGAAAATGCTTTACCTTGGAATATGCATCATAAACCATGAAAGTCCATATTTTAGGTGCAAACACAAGCTCACAAGCAAGAGTTCCTGGCCATGCTGACAGTAATGGTGAAGCCTCTGCAGAATGTTTATTGGAATCATCTTCCTTTGTCTTCTCTCCTCTAGCTACAAGGTCGCTGCAAATAAACTCCCCCCAGCTCAGGCATTGCAACTTCTGATTCAGCCAAGCACTTCTGCACACATATTTGTCTTTAGATCGACCCCCTGGCCTAGAGAATCAAAGATAGAATCAAAGATAAAAAAGCAGCACTGGATGGCTCTGGGATTGTACGAGCTAAGAACAGAAGAAGTCACGGGGTTTTCTCTCTTTCTCTGTGCACAATCAGCAAGTAGAGAATTGCCCACTTCACCTCTGTCTGCAGGATGGCAGCTCTTTGCTCTTTAGCTGTCAGAGACTCCTTGAGCACTTCAATGTGCTGCTTGCTGTCAGAGAACTGGTTGGTGAGGGTCTCCAGCTTGGTCTGCAGGGCCAGCAGCTCGGTGTCCTTGCGGGACAGCTCCTGCTTCACCTGGCCAATCTGGAAAACACAGAAAGGAGGGGCAAAGGGAGCAATCATTGACACCTTCCTTACATAATTACTATAAACACACATAACTACCAACAAACAGTGTGATACTCTTAAGTTTATTCCACAGAACTAGGAAGTTATCTTGAGTTAAAGATAAAATTTCAAAGATTTGGTAAAAATTTGTGTCATGAGCAAAGGATACAAGGAAAACGAGAGAGGAGAAATGTCATCAATTTTTCAAGGGAGGTTCTTTTTTAGTAGTGGCAGTCTTTTGTTTTTCATCTTCCAAAGGACTGACCACACTCAGATACATAGCAGGGATAAGGTTTTGATGAGGATGAAGCAGAACCAAAATGACAAAGCACCCCTAGCCTGTAACATCAGAGCAGATGAGACACCTGCAGGTCTCAGCAGCACAATGTTTGCTTTGAAATGTCCAATCTGAAAATTGCCCTCCAGCTCCTCACCTGTCAATCCAGCCTCATGCTTAGACAGGATGGAAAGACACCTTTACTTTGCCCACTATTTACAAAACCAGCATCTTATTCTGTGAAATATCCTTTAGTTTGTGGAAGTTTCTAAAAGCAGATTCAACATGAAAACAGTTTGTGGAATTGCATTTTGTTGAGAGCAATTTCCTAAATTTAATTTAGTGAATTAAATCAGTACAAAAATGAAAATTTATTTTAAGAAATGTACACTGGAATATTATTTAAAAAAAACCCCAAACCAGTAAAAATGGGAAAACAAAGCAATGATATTAGTTAAAATCATCATTCACAACAATTTTTTTTAAGTCTGAGAAAAAAATTAATAAAAGATGACAGGGAAGTCTAAATGTAGTTTTAAATCCAAGTTTGTAACCAACTTTCTGGTTTGCTTCCTATCTCGCAAAACAGCAATATTTTACTGCTACATATTGTATAGCACAGGTGGATGTATTTCTTAAAACTAAACAGTTTTCCCTTTCTTAACTTGAACAATTCTGTTAATGACATTAAAAAAATAAATCTCTAGCCCCAAAAGTACATTGTCCAGTGCTTCAAAACAGAAATTAAAGGACATCACAAGGAAAAAAAAAATTGTCCAAGTCACAGGTCATATTTGGAAACATGGCACATGAAAGAAATAATAGTATAATTTATAATTATTTTTTAAAGTTTTTGATTAGAATAAATGCACATACTGAGGAAAAAAGCTTGGGTAAATGCAGTTTTATATTGACATGACTGTTTCAATAATGGGCAATTAAAGGAAAAAAACTCTTTACTAAAGAGTATTAAAATAATATCAAAACACATAACAAGGACTCTTGTGTTCCAGTGAAACAGTGTACATGAGGGAATGAGAAAGAAGGAGGACATGCCTCTCAAAAAACCTCTCAAACTCATTTTATTAAATGGAACAGTGAGAAGGTATGTAAGAACTTATAGAACTACTCAATAGTTCATTGTTTACTTAATTCAAAACTGCTACATTGTTTTTTTTCATGTTTTACTAAAAGCAAATAACACAGAGGATGATTCTGCACCCTATTTCAATTCACCACACAGGTACTGATGTCAGCAGCACTATTTCTGCTGTCAGCCACCAGCTGCACAATACTGCCAAGGCACAGAACAACTGCTGGCAAGAGCTGAATTCTTTACTGTTGGTTATCTTCTCTAGAGTATTTAAAACAGCCTCCTTAAAAAATCTCAGATGACACAAACTTTTTCAATTAGGAGGTAGCCTGAATCAGAGTAAATCTTTCTCAAAAAGACAGATTGTTTTTGGACTAATCTCAGAAGAGATGTTTACCACATTTCATTACAGGAAGATTCCCAAGCAGCATCCTGACATTCCTGTCTCCCATTTCAGAGCTGCACCATGCCAAAGTTCTTTAGTAAAAACCCAGCACACATCACCCACACTTGGGAGAAGTAAAGACACCATCAAGTGCTCACATCTCTCTTCTTGATCAGAAACCATGTTCACTCTTCTAAGTGAAACTCTGACTTCACAGCAAAGGAAGAACCTAAATCCATGCTGCTAAAATCGAGCAGTTTTAAAAGCATTCAGCATCCAGGTCTCATTATTTTTTGTGAAACAATGTTAAGAGGGTTCAACACAAGTTTTCAAAGGAGTTGTTTGTTTTTTTTTTCTAGGAAACTGCAATATCTTTGAAAGTCTATCCCCAAAATGGGTGCTGAATGCTTTTGAAAATCTGCTTCAGTAGAGAATAGTAGGTTATTGCTCAAACAGCTCATACCATTAAAAAACAGCAACAAAACAAATACAGATGTTATTTATGGACACCAAAACCATGTGAACAAAAAGGCAGCTACAAGGCTGAGCAGGCTGTTAGTTCTACTTGTTATATCGAGTCATGAAGAAGGTAAGAGAAGAAAGGCAGAAGAACTAGCAAGCCCCAGTGAATGGCCACTGCACACAAAAGAGAGATCTTACTGCAGAGACCTCGCTCTGGAGACCAGCCACTCTTTTTTTCAGGTCCTCCCCTTGAGCCTCTTTGGCACTTAGCTCTTCCTTCAGTTGCTCTACCTGTCACGACATTGTTATGCTTTTAAATATTTATTATTTGTCAGCTTCCAGTCAGCCTATGTCAGTCCAAGTAACTGAAAGTGACAAAGAACTGAACAGAAGGATGAACACTGGTCACTCATTTTCTCTTCCATTCTTCGTCAAGTCTTCTCAAAAGTTCCATGTCTGTGTAATTTCATATAGGCTGCCAGACAAGAATTTGATTATGAAACAGAAGATATATAGTTATGGTTATGTTTACATATGGCAAGCACGTGGCACTTATCCCAACGGTTTTGGAACTGCAGTTCATAAGGAAATTGCAACAGGAAAAAGGACACACTTCAGCTTAAGAGAAATAATCTTAATTGTCAAGCTACAACCACAAATTACTTATACAATATAATGCTGAAAATATAAATGCTGTGCAGTTACAGAATAAGGCAGGACAGCAAGATGTCAGGACCGGAGATGGCCATGAGTCATGAGCAAACAGATACCAAAAAGGAACAAATTTTCTGCAGGAAAATAAGAGAGCAGGCCAGGAGACAGAAGAGGTCCAGAAATCAAGCAGCTGAACAGATCTACAGATTCACAAAGGGAGAGGACAAGGAGAAACTGAAGAGTTGCTAACCATGAAAGAAGGAAAGCAAGAAGAAAAGATGGAAGGAAGTGGGGCTCTAATCTCCTCCCCCATTCCAAATTTGAGCAGTGAATTGGTTCAAATGATTCATAAAAGCAATTCAGTGGGATTACATTAAGCATTTAGTAAAATTTAAGGAACTGAATTCCTTCAGCTCCTAGAAGCAACCCAGTGGGATAAAGAGCAAAAGAACAGAGGGAGTTATCTAGAGGTGCTTCAGTAAACTGGTGTGAGGCAAGAGGAAGGAACACAAACTCGGTACACGGATCTGCTTTGGGGCAAGGAATACTGCTTTCTCCAAGACATTTCATCCAGCATTCTTTTTTTGACCAATGATTTCAAGTAGGACAAATGCAGTGGGTTACAATTGTTCAGCACCTAACAGAGTAATTTTCAACCTCTTTTCCAGGGTTTGTATACTGCTTGCAAGGAGTACACATAAGCTAATTAAGAAAGGACTGTTCACAACAGACTTAAATTTACTGGACAGGAGGGCTTGAACCTTCTCTAAAGAACATTAGGAGCCACTAAAATACTGAGAAACAAAGAATGGATTGACTTTTGTGTATAGACAATTCAATAGCCAGTGTCTGTCTTTACACCTGAGGACCAACATCTCTCACTGCTGTATTTGTCCTGTATTCCAAACAACATTAATGTCAGCACCAAAATTTAATGTCAGTAGTGTTGTAAACTCTACTCTACTCTTATGCTGACTCCACTACTGGAAGGAGAGTGTAACAGAATCACTGTGACAGTTCACACTCCTCTTAGCTTTTAAATAATGAAAAGGCCAAACAGTTATACAGCAACAGCTGCAAAAAAAAAAATATTTTTTCAACAAATTACCTTTGGAAAGACTTTAGATCAAATAAAACCTGAACCAATAATGCATCAGCAGTGGTCTAACAATAAACACAGAAGAAAAAAAAAAGAAAAGAAAAGAAAGAAAAGAGTATCAGGTGTGACAATAAAAGGAGAACTTAGGCTACTGATTTTACTGAAACACTATTATAATATTTTCAAATTGGAATTTAAAATCTTTTTAAATATTTTTAGTTGTTTTAGTGGCTTCACAGCAGGTATTAAATGAATTCTGTTTCTCATCTTTTGACTGGGAACCCAAACCACACGTCCTAGCTAAAGCATGAACACTTCCCTCCTCTGCTCACTCAGCTCAGTTGAACACAGGGCTGCCATTTGTTTTCTCAATACCTTATTTTTCATGAATTTGGAATGGCTACGGTACACCTCCATCTGCTTCATTTCCTCCTCACGTTCCTCTGTGCTCAGGGCTCCGTTGGACTTCAGCATCTGAATCTCCTCCTCCAAATCCCGCAGGCCACGCTCCATGGAAGAGATTTTTGAATCCTGAAAGTGATTTGAGGAGATGGGTAAAGACACACAGTTAGATGATTTGTTAATGCACTGCTGGAGCAAAACAAAATGAGATACATGTCCAAGAAATTACCTGCCCTTGAAATTTACTTAGGAAGTTCTTAGAGAAATCAGTGTTCAACTCTTTACATGTGAGTGTTCAGATAATAATTTTTTTTCAATTTGTTTTTTATCTTTCAAGGAAAGCAAGAGTTTAGTACTGAAAGAAAACATGGTTCAGGGCAGGAACACCATGCAGGATGAATAAATAAAGGAACATGAAGCGAAGTTGCCTTTTCAAAGCCAGCACAAACCAGACACATTTAATTCTAATTGAATGGACAGCAAAATGTGACTGCAAGAATGGCAAAAAATTGGGTTTGTGCCACTAGTTAATTTAAGTGGGGTCACAAATGGGGAACAGCAAAGCACCAGAAGCAAGGAAAATGTGCAACAATCTATTTTTGATTGGATAAAGCAGTAAAGGATTCTGGCTCACATGTACAACGTATAAAACATTTCAGTGGGTTAAAAATAACCATCTGGAAAAACAAAGAAGTCAGTCTATCATTATCTTCCTACTTTTACAGGATGATCAGTGTATTCATTCAGTGTACCTGGTTTACATATCCATCATCATGGATATGTATTTAGGAACTATAATCCCTTAAAGCAGTCTATTTTTAATTATTTCATTTCCCCAAAAAATTCAGTCTTTCCTGAAAGACAGATCTGAAACCATACTACAGACTTTCATAAACAAAACCTTTCTAACTTTTTCTTTGTCTGATAAGCAAAGCACAGCTGAACAAAAAGCTCATTTTTACATATACATGTTTTCATTCGTAAGATGAGATTTTTTAAAAGCATCATTATGAAGATCTAACTGGATCTTCTGCCTAATGTTTGATACTGAAGTTAAAAACTGATAAAGCAGATTTTTGCAACAAAAAATTAGAGGTAGCAAGGTGAAGTGATATGTTGAAATCAACAACAGTATTTCATTTCAGTGCTCACATCATTTCCCAGAAATGCCCCTGTGTTTCTCTTTGATAGTAAAGACACTTAATGTTACCAGATGGTCAATTAGTTTTCATTACTATGGACCACAAAGATGACTAATAAAAGTGACAGCAAATGAAAGGCTTCAGAGTAGAAAGATGGGATGTAAGTAAGGAAGACACTGATACAGAATGGAAAAAGTTGCAGGAGAAAAAAGGAAGGAAAATAAAATAAAATAAAATGGAGGGATACCAAATGAAAAAGAACAGCTTGCAAAGACAGTTTCCAATTTTTCAACTCCATTTGTCTAAACCCTGTCTGATGTACTTTATGAGCAATACAATATGAAATATGATTGCATAAAGCTGTGTAAACCACACACTTGATTGTGGCTCCTGAGCTCTTGGCCAATTGCCATCAGTCCATTAAATACTTAAGCTAATGGCTTAAGAATTCAATCACAAATTCATCTAGGAAAGTTAGGTTTATGATGGCAAACAGACATATTTCTAGCTATATGATCTCTTCTTAAAGTGGGTGTCAAGTTTGCTAACTCTGTTGATACACAGAATGTAAAGCAGTATTTCAAACGTTGATAACATAAAAAGAACCCACATCATAAAATCTCACAAATCTTTCATATTAATCTATCATTCCCATTCTTGTAATATAATGAACTTTTGGTAAACGGTAAGAAATCTGTATCTGCTGCTGCAGGCAGACAGAAGACAAGTTTCTACTGTGCCTGTCTCTTCAGTGATCAACACATAAAATAATAACAGACAATAAAATCATATAAAAATAGACTTATTTTAAATCACAAGACTGACAGAAGCATATGGTATTTGGTAGAGTCACCTTTGATATGAAAATCCATTTTGCAGAGAACAAACTCTACTGCTGCCCGCCCATCCACAGCCACTTACCTTCATCTCAATAACAGTTTGGAGAGCCTTTGTCTTGGCCGTGTCGGGAGCGTTCTCAAATCGACGATGGATTTCCTGTCCCAGCAGAAATGAAAGCAGGGGTTAGACTAATGGCAGCGCCCCAATACAAACATATTTACTAGAAGCTTCACTTTCTAATACACAGCATAACTCAATGCTGCTTTCTGATGTTGCCAGTTCACACATTTTATCACTTCTCCTGTTACAGAAAGGATTGCCAAAAGCTCATTCAACAGAATCCCAGTCCCAGTTGAAAAGGCACAGCACAAACTGCACCTTTGACTACCCTCTTACTGAAAGTAAACTTGAAATGACAGCTGGGTTTACTACAAAGCTCTATCATCTGCCTGCTAAACTAATCTGAACTCCTGATAGTATCTCATGGAAGACATACACATAGTGCACTTGGCTAGAGGCTTACTGAAAACAGCAACACTGTGGTTTCTATTTCAACAAGTTATAAAGAGCAATTTATAAATTGCACTTTATAAACAATTTATAAAGTCATAAATTTGTTGTTAACTCTCTTTTTCCAGCATTTTTTACCCCAGAGTGGCAACATTTAACTATACAAGATGAAAATCTTTCTCAAGGCTCTTGGCCTTGAGCACACCTGGAAATACATGCCTGCACAGAGCATTGCTCTAGAGGCTCAGGGGGATGCAGAAAGGAGGATACAAAATCCATGTGATATTTCTGTTGATGTAAATTCAGAAAGATCATGCTTCAAACTGCCAGCTGAGGGATAAAATTACAGAGAGCTGAAACAACTTGTTCTATCATACAAAGCTGAGGTTTCAAGCCAATGTGTAAAAAGAGGAGAAACTATTAAAATAGTGTAAAAATATAGAAACTATTAACATTCTTTCACTCTTTGTCTTCAAACAGTATTGTCCTTACAGCACACTCTAATGTTACCTGCAGGAATGTGAATTTTGTTAGAATGTTGAGAAAATAATTCAGAAAAACACTTTGGTGCCCACAGAGTAAAATTGTGATGCCAGTTAACCTAACAACGGATTGTATTATGTGCCCACAGACACAGTTTATCCATCCACTCCCTTCAAACCCCTGAAAGACAAATCCCAAGAGCCCCCCACAAATTTGTATTTTCAATAGACATGGTGAAGAATTAAAATTCTGTATGGCAGTCATTCATGCAACTACCTCCACATGATTAATTATTTAAATGAAAAAGGCAGAGTTGCAGAGTGCTTTTCAAAACTACTAAAAACACTGCTTTAAGATTGTGAAGCTCTTACACAGCTCTGAAGTGAGCAAGATTGAAATGTGCTGAGACATGACAAGGGCCACAAGAATCTTGCATAAGTCTGGCATAAGACCATTTGCATAAGTTGATGCCTGTGAATGGTAACAACAAGAAAATCCAATAGAAGGTGGCTCTGGTTTTAAACATTATATTTGAGTATTTTCTGAGAAGATATTTTTACAAGTGTGTTTGCAGTGTATAGTGGCATTTTCTGAAATTTAAAAAAAATCCTCCTGAAAAAATAAACCTGAAAACCCCTCTAAACAGATTTGTTTCTCCTAGAGTCAGCAGAAAACTTGAGAGCCTCTGCACAAATGTTACTGGCACCACACAGACCAGAGTGGAGCAATACCATTATTATTCTACTTACCTGTATCTACATTCCCTAAGTGGATTTACTCAAAGAAATTAAAACAAACTCTTGTGAGCTTTTAGCTACTGAGAAAACAAAGGATAAGAAGGTCAAAAATTAATATGCCATAAATCTATTTTGGACACTGTATTATTTTTATTTTAGTAGCTAAGTAATTTTCACTTGTGCAGAGACACTGTTTCTGACCTGAGAATATAAAATCAGCTACTGCTATGGAATTGGGATAAGTGGGATACGTGTCTGCAAAGGGATGCTGACACAACAGTGTCTGCTTCCACCATTGCTCAGGGTTTTCCCAAAGAGAAAATTCTTCCAAGCTCTTTCTTGAGAAATGTCTGTACCTCCTCTGTCTGAAGTGATGCTCTGCACTTCACCAAAGGAAATGTCCTACTTCTATCACCCTAAGTAATTCCACTGTGATTGGGATGACATAACCTGCTGAAAAATAACATCTCCCAGCTCCTGACTGCACAGGAAGGGCTTAATTTTGGCAACATGCCTGTGATCCTGAAGAGCCTGAGAAAAAAGCTGCAGGCAGCCTGAGCCTCTCTGGAGCACAGATTGCTGAAGGAAAGCAGTGCAAAGATCCCCTTCTGAAGTATGAAATACAGGCTGCATCCATGGCTTTCAGTGGCAGAATGGAAAAGTACTAATGTAGCCTATCTCTGATGTATTCAGATTATGTTCCTCCCATAGATGGAGGAAAATTAAGATTTGAATGTGTAAAACAGGATTTTGTGTAATCGTTAAAAATATACGGCCACATACAAATATCAGGATCAGAAAAACAGAAACCCAGTCCTTCATTCCTCACAAGTTATCCATTCTGATAAAGTAATACTGATAAAAATACTTAAAAAAACTTAATTCTGATAAAGAATCTTCCTTTACTTTCACATATTAAGAACTTTCTTATGTAACTGCTATTGTTTCCTAACAGGTTAGTAAAATTTAGCATCTTTTCACCTTTGAGTGCAAATTCAATTATTATAACAAGGGGTGGTTCACATCAATCTCTTACGTTTTTATTGCTTTCATATGTTCAATGACTCCATTTAAAAGTGAAAGCAAAAAGGAAGAACTAAATTAAGGTGCAAATTGATTCCAACTCTAAAGTACATTCAAACGCAACAAAAAACCAAAATGGGTTGTTCTGTCCAAAAAAATCTTTAAGATTTTTTAATAACTAGAAACTGAAGGCTAGAAATAGTCAGAAGTTCTAAATAAGGTATGCACTTTCTCCAGAGTTGGGGTTTATATTTCATCTTAATTTTTAATTAAGAATATCTATCTTCCTTTTCAAGAAAATCTACCACAGAAAAAAAAAATTAACTAAAGGTGTGTATCATCATTACATCTGCCAGGTAGTTCTGCAAGGCAGCACAGTGCCCCTAGGAGGAACAATACTCTTAATTTTCTGGTCAGTATAATTACATGGAGCAGCTGATCAAACACACCTGAGAACACTGAATGTAAAGAATAGCTGTGATAAAGTGATCTGAACACACTATAAATAGTTACAAAGTCCATGGGGTTTTTTTTTTGAAAATAATTCAAAATTAGAGAATATAGTTTTGAATTAAAGGAGTCCTCAATACTGAGCAGTATTACCACTGTAAATTATAACACATGCATAATAATGAGGGTTGAATTTAGTCCAAACATTTTCTTCCTTCATAACCTGCCCATATCATTCCATTGTTATGCTCTCTGTTGATCCTGTGTGTGATTTTGCACGGGATTTAGAACAAATGTGAAGGTGCACTTTCAATCAATGATGTTTTTATAGTGGGGTAGGCTATATGCTTAAAAACCACAGTAATTTCTCTCTCAGTAGCCACAAGACAAGCAGTTTCCAAAGCATGCCTTCCATCTCCTGCCAAACTTACATTATTAGGCAGCACATTTCACATAGAGAGTAAAAAAAATGTGACATTAATTTCTTTTTTTAAAAGTCACTAAAAAACACTATGTGTAATTAAAAGCACAGTCATGATTCTGGCTTTTTTAAATCTTAAGTGTACAATCCATATCTTTGAGCAAGCAATTACAATATTCTGTGCTGGATCACTGCATCTTTCATTGGACTGGCCAGTTTTGACTAAAAGCTGGTTTTATTCTCCAACCTTATTCTCCAGGCCTTACTAAATGGATGTTATATATCTTTTGTACTTGAAGTTTAGTCTCTCAGATGGCTTTTCTGCCTACCTAGATTTTAGCCACCTAGTTCCAATTAATTACAATGAAATGCAAACATTACAACCAAAGGAAAATTTCAGGAGCACCCCATCAGCTCAGTATTAATGACCATTGTTAATTCCAAAAATTATTTAGTAGCTGTAGAAGATAAAACAGATCTTTAGTTGTGTAGAGGGACAAATCATACCTGACTAACTTGATTTTCTTCTACCTGGCTGCGTGGCTAAGTGGGGAGCAATGGGTGTTCCACCTCCCAAGGCCTCCAAACATCCCTGGAGGCAAATTTGTGAGGCACAGGCTGGGTAAGTGGTTAAAGCAGGTGGAAATGAGCTGGGCTGTGAGGCTCAAAGCCTGGTGCTGATCAGCAGTGTGAGGTCCAGCAGCTTCCCCTGGCAGCCCTCATTAGTGCCTTCATTAATGATCTAAGCCATGGGACAGGCAGCACTCCCAGCAGCTCACAGATAGATGGAATTTGGGGAAGATACGAGTTGGATCAAGCCATGTGCCCTTAATGTGGGAAAAAAACCTGTCTTGGGTTGCAATATGTAACCAAAAGACCCAACATCCTTACAACAAGGTGTCAAGTCATATTCTGACCCTGACAGTGTTTCTAGGATTCTTTGTTTGCCTTTTTGTAGTATTACACTTGTATTTCTTAATATTCCTAGTAAAGCACTGTTATTCCCATTCCCATATCTTTGCCTAAAAGCCCCATTAATTGCAAAATTATAATACTTTAGAGAGAGGAGGTTTATGTTCTCCATTCCAAGGGAAGCTCCAGTTTTCCCTAGCAGACACCTGTCTTTCCAAACCAAGACAGCCCCAAAGCAGCCCAACTTCCCCCTGGGCTGTAGGAGCAGGAGTGCAGGAGGAGGCAAGTAGATGTTCCCTGTATGCAGCCCTGGTGGTCAGAGCACTGCTGGAGCACTGTGCCCAGTTCTGGGCACCCCAGCACAAGGCACTCACTGAAAACCTAAGGAAATTCTGACAGACACATGATGCAAGGGGAGAGAGGGAGAGAAAGGTGTTGGTTTCAGCTGAAAAAGAAAAACCTGATGCCTTCTAGAACTAACTGGAGTTCTAGAGATGATGGAAGCAAAAGTCTTCTCAGAACTGGAAGGCAACAGGCAGAATTTGCAGCACTGAAAATTTAGACCTGCTAATATGAAAAAAAATTTACCAGCAGAACAACCAAATGCTGAAGCAGGTGCCCAGAGAGGCTGTGGAATCCCCGCCGCTTGAAATTGTTGGTTTGAGCAGAAGGTTGCATGAAATAACCTGTGGGAGAGCCCTTTAATCTGCATGACTCATTTATATAAATATCTTTACTACCTGGTGCCAGAAGGTGACTGGCTAGTATCACAATTGTTTAGTTTCAGGATTTTTTACATTTTTTTTCAAAAAGTGCTCCATACCAATAATTTTAACTTCTACTTCAGCAAGATGTAAAAATGAACAGAAAAAAAGAATATATAAGAGTCCTGTAGAGTTTATTTCAGTGCTATTAGAGTTTTTGCTACTAAAATGATATAGTTATACAAGTCTGGAACCAGTAATCATAGTAAGTTCCTTCGGAAATTATTTCTGCATTTTTCCACTTGTCACTTCCTGCACTTGCAAACCCAATCAACATAATTCCCTGAAAAAAACCACGAAGTTTCTGTATTCATAAAGAGCAGAACTTTGAAAGATGTGCTGGCAGTTGCACACACATTGATAATGGAGGGTGCCAGTTGCTTTGAAGCTCAGTTACCCCTGGCTAAAGAAACTCATCTCTGTTTTGCAATTGTATTAATCCATTGAGACGATTATTTCTAAATCCAATTAAAACCTCATATATTAGGACACTTAAGTTTGTTGACAAAGGCACCACCTAAAGTGAAAATTAAAGCTCAGCTTCCTGCTCATCTCAGTACTTTAATCATCAGGAAACAAAAGCAAAATCCCTCAAAATTTTGGCATTAGAATAAAAGCAAGGTAAGAAGAGAACTAATTCAAACCATTCAATTAGTTGTAAGTAGCAAGTCATTGTGTTGAAATCTGACTACCGAAGTGTGAATTCAAAAGCTGAAGAAAAGTCAATTAAAAATTAAAACCTTAATCTTGTAGAACTTCATTTACATATGTGCTGTTACTAGCTTTTTCTCTTTCCTCTTATTTAAGGTGCAAAAGCTCTCATTATGTACTTAAATAAGCTTCCAACTTGCTCATGGTATTTTCAGGGTTTTTTTCCTTCCACTATAAAGTTTGACATTTGTGGAAACAAACTTCCACAAATCTCACTTCTACTGAAGAAAAGTGCAGGATAACGTGACCATCTCCAAGGAAAGAATACCTAAGATGTAATTGGTAAACAAAGCAAATCAACTAACATGTATTGAAAAAGAAAATCTTCTATTGTAACAAAACATCAAAAGGCATTGAAGTTTAAGCATTTTAAACCTCTAATCCCCAGACAGATTTATGCATTGTTTCACATAGTTTTAAAAATCCTACCTGAAGGGTATGGAAGTGCTAAAATGAAATACTAAGAAATTCTCCTGTGTGTTGAAGACTAGCCCAATCATATAGAAAAAAAATTGTTTTGAAATAAGCACAAGAATTAAATAATTTATGCCCATGCTAGAAAAATCACAGGAAGAAACCTCCTGAAATGTTATTAATTGTTTCATTTTGATGAAACCATAATTATAATGCAGAAAAAAATATCCTGACAGATGACTGGAGTTCTGCTTTCTTCCATTTGCTTAATACTCACACATTATTTAACTACTGTATAAAAATCAGAATTTTGCCATGCTAGAATAAGGTGTTCTAGAAACAGAAAACAAATATATTATTTTCCAACCTGATTTTTCAGCTTTTGGAGAATTATGAAGCTACCAACCTCTGCACTGAGGAAAGATGAAAATAATTTCATGTATGTTTGAACATTTTTACCTGTCATTCTTAGCTAAGGAGACATAGAATATTCCAAATTTAAATGGTATTTTTAAAAAATTAAATGCATAAAAAATACATTATGCATGCTTTCAAGTTGCAATAGATTGTTTTCTCAAATTTTGAACTCCAAAACCTCTGTATGTTTTAAAACTACCTGCAGACCACACAAACAATTATAACAAAGACATAATTATTTAAATTATCTTGATTTAAATCACTTCTCCCTTTGCCATTTGCTTCTAAAAGGTCAAAAGCATGAAGCAACAATAAAAAAGAAGAAACTTCATTTTTTACCTCATCAGAAAAATATCCCCAAGCATGATGGTAGTAAGAGTTCCAGTTACTGAATCTATCTACTCCTGCAAACAAAACTTCTCTCTTGAAGTATCTTATTTATGTTGCAAAATCTGGGCACAGGACAAAAGTGTTCCTTGAGTTAACTCTAATTGCTCCAATTAAAATTTCTAAATCCTCCTCTGAGCTTGGAGCAGAACAGCTTTTAACAGAAAAGAATTTTAACATGCCCATGGAAAAATAATTTGTTTGTAAAACTTGTCAGAGCTCATTAAAATGCAGTCACACAAGGGAAGCGACCTCTCTGCACTGGGCACAGCTCAGCAGGGCTCTGATGGGACAGCAGGTGCCACATCCCTCCTTCCTCCCTGAGCCCCTTGCTGCTGCTCTTTGGCCACCACAGGGGGAAGTCTGGTTGATCTCAGGCTAAATCCACCTGTGTGATCCCTGGTGAGCCTGTCTGCTGCTCTGCCAGAGTTCTGTCCCACATGACACAGAGCAAGGATGCTCCCAGACATCCAGTGCTCATTCCTAGGGACAAGTGGGCACTGTTCCATTCCAAACAGCCACAAAGGTGGCTCTTTGGCCACTACAGGGGGAGGTTTGGCTAATCTCATGTTCAATCCACTTGTGTGATCCCTGGTGAGCCTGCCTGTTGCTCTGCCAGAGCTCTGCCTACGGGACACAGAGCAGGGATGCTGACAGACATCCAGTGCTTATTCCTAATTAGGGTAACGTGGGCACTGCTCCATTCCAAACAGCCACAAAGAGGCTTCCTTGCAGTAAGGCCATCCTACAGAACTGTGATGCACTGCACAAACAGCACTTTGTGGGGTTGCCATTTCATCAAACACTCAGAAAACAAAGAAATAATAGGGAAAGAAATAACAGCCTCTTTCCTTAAGCTTGTTGTGAATCAGCATCCTCATGAACCACCCATTTCAGTGTCTGTTTTACATACAAAACTTCCCTTTATTTGTTAAGCACTCCATCCCTAACTCCTTCATTCAGTTTTGTACTCAGGTGGAATAAAAATCCATCTTGTTTGAATGGGGCCAATTATTAAAAAAAAACCCTTAAAATTAAAGTCCAAACTGTAATTTACTACCAAACCATTTCTGCACACAAAGTATAAAGCTCCTGTCAGTTCTTCCCCCATTCCACACTATTGTAACATGCAAGCCTTGACTCTAGAACTGCCTTCTGAAGAAAAAAACCTTCACGATAAACAGCTTTCTTTCTGTTTCCAAATAAGTGGTTGTGGTCAGCCATCTACACTTACAGTCCCTGTTGGACTGTCCTTACAAGTCACAGCCTGGCCATAGTACTCCAAGGGTTTGGAACACCAGGTCTGGATGCAGTCACATCATATTCTGCCATAAATTGCATTGATATTTGGGCTGTTAATCTGTGTAGCTGAGAAAAGCCCATTTCTGATCAGTGCATCTGGCACTTTGGGGAGTGGGGAGCAGGGAGGCTGTCAGAAAGAGCACAGCAAGCCTGGTTATCTTTGGAGCTATGCACCACCACTGATAATTCTTCACTGGAACAAAGAGGCAGCAGTTAATGCAACTTGGGAGCTATTCTGGAAGCTGTAGTCCAGCTGCTGGATTTCATCAAGTATTTTTTCCTGGTATGAAAATAATTTTGTTTTTGGAAGTTAAGTCTAGAATACCAACAACAATAATTGCCACTAAGACCGAAGAAGGGGTGTTCAAAATAGCAGCCATTTTTTGATAAGCTATGAAGCTTAAGCTTGTTTTTCAGGGTAGGGGAATGTGATGCAGCCACACTGTTATCTGCTGAAGTCAGGGCATTCTGATGTTCAATGAGACATTTAAGTTTTAGTTATTTGTGTTAATGAGAGAACGTCCTCTGTACCAGTTGCTGAATACATCCTAGGCTGGATAAAATAACTTTCCCATGGACTTATATGAATAATTTCTTGAGATCCTCAATAGTCAGGGCAATTGGGAAAAGCCCAAGAGAGTCAAATTGCTCATGGAAATACCTCTCAGCAGCTGCCGAAAAATCCATTTCATAATCTGGATTTGGGAGACAGTGCCCTGGGAGATGATAAAAATATATGATGTCTTTTATATGAGGAACAATTAAGCATCACTGGATTTTTCAGCCTAGAAAAAGGGAGATCTTGGAATGGATATAATAACCTAAAACTCTGAGTGGCACACGGTTATAATCTTATCAGAACCACAACTCTGACCTCTCTCAAAATTTATTTTTCTTAGGAAATTCGTGCAATCTTTAGTACAATAACAGCAACAGCAAAACCTGAAGAAATCTATTATTTCACATTTAATTCTCAAGGTCATACTGCTGGCCACTGTAACAGCACTGTCTGCCTGAAAAACTGTCTGATGACCTTGAGTCTCAACATGACACTTTGAATCACATGGAGGTTTCAAAATAGGAGAACTGAGGGATACCCTTTTGCTTCAAGATGTAGATCTTTAGTATTATTTCCAGCAAATATTCTATCAGAAATCTAACACCCTTGCAGAGTCAGAAACAGTACTAGTGGATTCTGACATCTCAGAACTTCTTTTGCTAAGATGATCAAGAGTACTGTTAACATTTTCGAATGCGTTAACACATGAAATATGAACTGACCTCCCAAACTCTTGCAAATCCCTTTGAGATACTAATGCTTCCTTTAACAGCAGTATTTAGAGAAGAGTTTAGCATGCCTTTCCAGATACTGGGAATGCTAGATATAGAATCAGCAAGAACATAGATTCATTTCTTCAAGGCAGCTCAAAAATTCCATCATTAATACCCAGGGTAGCAAAGGGCTAAAATAACTTACAACTATGGAAATACAGATGAACATAACAGAGGGTCAGCTGAGGAGGGTGACGCAGACACACCTGACAGGTGACACACCTAAGAGAGAAAACTTCCAAGTCGAAACACGGATAGCAACTGTGAACCAAATCCTGCAGAGCACCTGGATGCTCAGGTAGTCAGCTGCAGTCAGCTGCAAGCTCCTCTGATTTTCTCCAGCCTGCCAGAGCCCCAGGGACAAGACTTGAGTTGGATGCAGGTAAGTCTGAGGTCACTTAGCTCAGCCTTGCTCAGAGCTCAAGGACAGCACACACGTACAAACAGGCACTCCTGCTGCCACCCAGTTCCATAAGGAGATAACATGGCACCATGTTTCTGAGGCTGTGAGAGTGCTCAGCTTCACACCTGGATCCCACAATCATATCCATGGTCTGGGCTACAGATGACATTACACCCAGCTTACACTTCTCAGTGAATCAGGGCCGGGTAAGCAGCAAGGAGTAATTAATTTTAAAACCTTTGATAAATCGCATTTGCACTTCCAAGTCAGTAGGTCATCTCTGCCTCCTCTGGGAAGTCTTTTAGCACAAAGACAGGATTTAAACGACCAATGATTTCCAAATATGCGTGAATGAAACACCAATTCTTATGTCATGATATCTACTCATCAGCAGCAGGAACAAACACGACCACGTCCTTCAAAAATTGCACAGCTCCTGCCAGCTTTTCATATATGTTGCTGGACTTAGAGCAGAAACAAATGGAAGCCATTTGAGGCTCTTCCTCAAATAGTTGCAAGAATTGGAACAGAGTTATCATTGGTTGCTAAATAAAGGAAAAAAACTGTAGTGCAGAAACTCTGGAATCATATTATGTTCACTCCAGACACTCAAGAGATTACTGCTCTAAAAAAATAAATCTGGCCTAAATCTGGCTCAGAAATGCAATGGACTCCAGCTTCCTTATATAAATGCTTGCAAGAGCACAAGCACTGTGGGTCAGGCCCTGGAAAACATATGAATAAGAGGTATTAAGAAGTATTTATGTGCTGCACACACTCATCTCAAAAACCTCTTCCAGGCCTTGCTTTCCTGACTTCTTAGAGAGGGGGCTCTAAATCTTATGTATATATAGAGCTTTCCAAAAAATGCTGAACCATGAGACAGACACCAATGTGCAGAACAGGTCAGTACATTCATACACACGGTACACATACATGGATAGCTATCAATTCATGTCTTCAGTCGACAGATGTAAAATAATCTGTACACAGAATCTTAGCACTAGCGAATCCATGTATACACATATTTATCTATGCATCTACACAATCCATGCTCAATCACCAGCCTTTTAGAAGTTGATATTTGATTACTTTAGGAGGCTGGTTGACAAGAGCAAAATGCATTTATTTAATAATATCAA
Source organism: Pycnonotus jocosus (assembly GCA_013400435.1). NCBI lineage: Eukaryota > Metazoa > Chordata > Aves > Passeriformes > Pycnonotidae > Pycnonotus > Pycnonotus jocosus. The sequence goes on from VWYP01032082.1 coordinate 36,149, forward strand.
AAAATGTATTGACACTGGCTACACAGTAACTCATTTTCTTTCATTAATTTCCATTCATTTTACTAAAATATTTGTATTCGATATAGACCATATTTTGTTATAATTATCTTGAAATAATTAATAGTGAAGAATGCTTGCCATTGTTCTCTTTTAAGGCACAATATAGACATAACAATAGTTTTTCTGTTTTCAGATGGATGGTGAGAAGGGGTTACTATGTGTGCAGCAGTGTCACTTTAAGAAATCTTTTTTTTGGCTGTGCATCCAGGGCAGCTAATAGTTTTATCAAATACCCTTCACAGCAAGGGGACTGTTTCCATGGAAACTGTAGAGCAATCATCCATTACTCTTGCAAAGATTTCTCTCTCTGCTCTCACCTAAATACAGGTAGCTACTTTCTCTCTAACAACAATAGAACAATAGAAGAATTCATTTTACAAGCTGTGGGACAATTCACCTCCAGAGCTTCCTATGGAGACTTACAGGGAAAGTGGGGGCCACAGCACAAAACCTCAAAAGGTACATGCAAGGAAGCCATAAAGAAGTTTTAAACATAAAGAAGTTTTAAAATAGGCAAAAATTCTGTCAAATCTAGTGTAAAATACAGCTTATAAAGATGGAAGATTCTTTCCTTATGTGTATGAAATGGATAGGAGACAGAGGGAAGTTTAAGATTGGAGACGAATGCTGAGTTTGGTCACTCACCTCTCTCAGCATGTTGTTTTCTTTCTCCTTCTGTTCAAGAAGGCTTTCCAGGTGGTGCACATGCATCTCTGCCTCAGCCAACCGTCGTGTCCGCTCATGGTCTTCCTCAGTGGCCTTTGCTGACAGACCTTTACTCTGCAGCATCTCCAGCAGCTTTTTGATGGACTCATCCCGTGCATTCAAGGTCTGTTTCTGTGTCTCAATCCGCAGTTCCATCTCCTCCAAGGTTTTCCGCAGCAGGAAGAGCTCCTTGGCCTGGCGCTCGTGCTCCGCGTGCAGGCGCTGGAAGTTCTCCTCGGTCAGCTCTGCCACCAAGGGCTCGCTGCTCCTGCTGCTGCTGTCCTGCTGGAACAGCTGGTTCAGGTCCCGCTGGATGCGCAGCTCATCCTGGAGAGCCTGGATAGTCATCTGCATGTGCTGAAAGAACAAATAAAGAAAATCAGAGGATTCTCTCCACTGGAGAAATAAAGAAAACAGCATGAGCCACATCACATCTCCTGAACCACCAAGAGGAAACCACAATGCCAAGAGATCAACACTGGGGTTTTTTAAAAACTGGAACTGGGTTATCCTACAGAAAGTTCAAGTTCCTCCTTCTATGGCTGGTAGAGGTTGCTTAACACTTAAGAGACTCTTGCTTGAGTGACTCTTCCACTTGCATCAACTTGAGAGAGTGACTGCTTCAAACAGGAGAATGTCAGCTTCCAGCAACTTGTGTCAACACCCTTCCAAATGCTCACCTGCCCTGAAGAACAATTCTGCAGAAGAGGACCCAGAATCATTATAGAATTACTATCTTGGCAAAGCAGAGGTGCACAGTGCTATTAGAATTTACATATCACCCACAAAATTTAATCAGCTGTGAAGGCTCCCAAGGTCATCAGCACTAACTCTACACCTAGCAGAGATATCCTGTTTCACTTAGAGAAGAAACTTCAGCATGTAATGAAGAAACACAACTATAGAAAACTGGATAAATGCTGCATGCGGAAAAGGGTCACATCATAAAATTTAATGCATGAGGATTTTAGCACAGATGAGAAATTACCACCATACAAACAGGAATATGAAGTCAATCAAATGATCAGCAGTAATGTGTTGTTGTGCAAGACAATAAATCCTGTCTCAATGACTGAATACAGTGGATTAATATAATGGGACAATACAATAGAAGCACAGTTTGTCCACAAAGAAGTCCTCACTTCATATTTAGATAATTTTGTTTTTTCTTCTCTGCAAGACAGAAGTATCAAGCCAATAACAGAGAAGTACAAGCACTGCACAAAGATTTCATTACCAGGAATGAGAGGCACACTGAGTGATACATCACTTCTCCCTTAAGTGAGGCAGACATGCTCACAAGCTAGTCTGAGTGTGAGTAAGAAGGATGCACTAATCCTTGGGGTCTACATTTATATTACAAAAACCAGTGTCTGCAATACAGCTACTTCCAGTATTCACTAGGCTGAAGTACTAGAATAATTTATATTCTATGATCAAGCTTGATGCACACACACACTGGTGAGGTCTAAAATGTAAAGATGGTGCAAAATTAATGTTTTCTGCAAATCCAAGTACTTCATTTTACTCAAGTATTTGTAAAAAGAGAAACTAAGAAGGTTTAGGTTTAAGCATTACTTCAAGAAAATGTTTATCATAATTCTTATGTAAAATGCCTTGAAGATGTTAAAAAGCTGCCTGGACATGGTCCTGGACATGGCTCTAAGTGGCCTTGCTTGAGCAGAGGGGTTGGACCAGCTTATCTCCCACCAACCTCAAGTTTTCTGTGATTTTATGGAAAGACAGCAGATAGTATTACAGCAGAGTCACCTACCTTTAATCTCTTACAGAAATACAAAGGGTTAGTTTGGTTGTACAGAATGGTGCATGAAGGCAGTGCAAACTCATTTTCTTTGCAGTATTTTTGACCAAGTGCTTTCCCTCCATTTGTGTTCTGGCCTAAGAAGCAGCTTTTCACAACCAAAGTTGCTGTTACACCCTCAGCTCACCTAAGGCCACACTGCCACTGAAGGGAACAGTCTTGCTATTTGTCTTCTTCAGGTGGCTGGCACTGACAGCAGCATCAAAACTTCACCTGATGGCTGAAATCAGCCCCAGCAAAAACCAAACAAAATGTCTTAGCAGCCAGATCTCCAACTGAGTTGACAGTTTGACTACATCAGTGCTGATTCTAGCACAAAGTAGGGATGGCAGGTGCTTGATGAGCTGGCAGAGAAGAAAATGGAACAATCCTATATAGCATCAGCATAAACTGAAATCAGCTTAAATGCAAAGCTCTGTGGTTGGTTTAAGATACTGTAATGGCCTTTTCTTCTATTTCAATAATAAAATACCTGGCAGTTAGCAATTTGGTTAATCTAAAACTACACTTCAGCTTATGGAATCTGTGTGACAACATAGCACAGGTATATTAGGTGAGAGAACAAGTAATTACCCTGTTCCAAAAGGTACATTGTGTTCATATATTGGTGGATGGTCAGACTTGTTTTCAAGTAAGAGATGAAAAAAATCTGAAGGGAATTAATATGGATTTCCATAATGTTTTCAGAAATCACGTTCTTTTTGATTAAAGATCTCAACTTTCAGTTGTTGACTGTGGTTTGGAGAAATGACAAATTAAGAACATCAGAACCATGTCCAAGCCTTGAAAGTGGACATTTGATTGCCCACCTGTAGAGAGCCACTATAGACAGGCAATCAAAACTACTACATCTGTTCAATTAATGTATGTTGTTTGAGCTGTGAGAGAAAACCTACTGCACTCATTAGAACACTTGCCTCATTTGTACCTATAACCACCAATAAAGTCAGTAGGACTACAACAGCAGTAGTGAGATAATGTCCTCAAATTGTGTTAAAATTAAACAACAACCCCACCAGATATAACTTTACAATTCCATACATGAGTTAATTCCATTTGTATTTGAGAAGCCCTACTTATTCACAGCCCAGCTGTGTGTTGTTCCTCCAGCTAACAAATTCCCACATGCTCCCACCTGGCTCTCCACATACTGCCACTTCAGCATTTCCCTTCTCCCAGGCGAGAAAAGAGCTTCTTCTGAACAACCACATCATCTACTAAATGAAATTATTTCCTCTACTCAATGTTGTCTCGGAATCAAACTTGGGTTATTTATAAACATCAATGGCCTAAATCACCACAACCAAATTCTTACATTTTTACCATCTGATCTCCTGTGAAATGTCATTTCAGGCTATATAGACAAAAACTCTGTCTTGGACCCACAGAAATTATTTCCCCTAAACATGGAAATGCCTCCATAGAACTTCTGGGTCACTGAACCAAAACCTATTATATGATTCAAATACATGATGTGGAAAAAAAAAATTAATACCAGTGACAAACAGGATTTATTGATATCCATCAGTCTATGAAGTAAAGACAAGGGAGTGTGGAATACCTGACAATTGGTCAGCAACTGCCTATAATTCAGTTTCCCAGGAAAAATGAAGAGGCGGGGTTGGAGGAAAAGTTAGAGCTGAGCTTATGAATAACTCCTACTGTTCTCTGAACTGCTGCTCAGTTGAGAACAAACTTTATTATGTGAAAGGTAACTGCAAAACACACCACAAAAATTATTCTGTGCTTTCGACACCCACTCTTTTCCAACATGCAAAATGTATGCAAAATTGGTTCTTTTCTCTGCTTTCCAATTTTTTTTATGATTCTCAGAATAATAGAACAATATCCTTTACTAGCTGATATCATAACTTAACTACTTTTTCAGTTAAAATTTCTTGTCTTCTACATAATTTCAAAGAAAACATAACTTTCCCCATGAAGGAGCAGGCAAGCTTTACTAGCTTCTCATCCATTTTTCAGACTTCACTTTTAAATCAGCAACCATCCTAGAAAGGCAAAATATTTTCCGAGTTCATGCAACACTAGCCACTGATACTTAATGCTGTGTCTAAGACCTGACTAGAGATCTCAAGAAAACTTGAAAAGTACTGTTGAAATAGTCTTATCTTGAAATAAACATGTAAAAATACTTTTTATACCACTGAGCTTCATTATGTCATACTCTATCAAGTAAGTAACAATTGTGCTTTTGTGTTTTTAATGCAGGCAATGTAATTAAAGCCAAAGCAATTATTACAAACCTGTACTTTACTTGAAATTTATTGCTCTTATCTCAAATCTTGAGGATTCCCTCCTTGTTTTTTTCAAGTAATGAAAACTGGTCTTTAAGCCTCACTACAAATTATGACGACACCTGCAAATCACAAAGGTATTTTTGTGAGCACAGTTCTCCAGTCTCACTGGTTATGTTCAACAAATTTCTCTTGACAAAGCTGAGCACCTTCAGGCTCATCTCAAACAGAAGTCCTAAAAGGACATTATTCAAACATAACCTCTGAGACCAGGTGTTCCTCTGCCTGCATTATTTCCATGAGTCAAGTCACCAACCAGCCTCTGCACAGAGTCTGACTTTTATCCAGCAGCCCCAAATTTACATCTCCAAGTAGCAGAACACGATTCAATCTCTGACTCCACCTAGCAGGACTCAAACTGGCATTTCCCACACGTTGGCAGACTGGTGAGCTCCCAGCCTACAGTGTGAGTACAGCCCATGATGGAGAAGCTCCTGGTGTTTGCTTCCCAAAGCTGTCCTGCTCTTGCAGTCTCAGGGTAATCCAAAGCACCCACAGCTGTGCTGGGGAGTTTGGGAACCTTGCTGCAGGCAGCTCTTTTCATCTCTCTCTGTTGAAGCTTTTCCTTTTTGCATAAAATATTTAAAGATTCAGTAGACTTGACAAAGTATTAAAGAGAGCACAGCTTCTTATTCTAATTGGTAGAACACATAAGAACAGAAAGACCTGAATAGCAATACTTCCAACTAACTTAAATGCTCATCATCTCACCATTCCAAAGGAAGTGGGGGATGTGCATTTTAACTTTCTCAGTCCGAAAAAGAAATTTAATGGATATTCTACAGCCAGGACCTGTATTCTAACCCTACATTTTAGATCAAAAGGAAGCAGCCACTGCTACTACCATGATTTTGAAAGAAAGGATTAAATTGTGATGTGCTTTTTAAAGAAAGGATTTCCACACTCATCTCTGCAAGACAGAGCTTGATCTACCAAGCTACAGTGTTTAATATTCCAATATGCATCTGTCCATTTCGGTTTGGATGTCTGATTTAGATTATTCATACTGCAGATACTGTGTAACTACTGCAATCAGACATACAACTTATCCCATAATTTATTCAAGAAATCTAAATGCCTAAATTAGACCTCTGGGTTCTGCAATGCAAGCAAGGCACCTAGACACAAAACACTTCCATAGTTAAGTTCCTCTATTTAAATTCTAAGTAGGTTAAACCGAGAAAATGCCTTTAATTTTTGAACACCAAGAAAAAATACAGTATGTTCAAGAGAAGGCTGAAAAAATCAGCAAAAATAAAAAGAATGTACTCTTTCCCAGAAACAAGGGAACAACATAACACGCAATTATATGACAGTGTCACAGAAATGTGTCACAATGAGGTGGGAAGCATTGTTACATTCTGCAAAACTCAACCACTTCAAAAAAAATTTCTCTGACACTGGGAGAACACACTGAAGACTCAATCATGGGCAAGAGAACGTAGTGTAATGGTAAGGACAGGGAGAAAAAGAGGGGTCCTGCTAGAATATTTAGTGGTGTCAAAGCTTCCACCTGGAAGAGAGAGATTCAAGCTCTTACTCATCTTCATATGACCTAAAGGAGGCTCCAGGCAGGAAGAATTAAGATGTTCTTGGGTGGGTCTTTAACAAGCTATTCTTACAGAAAGGACTGGAAGAGATGCTGCTTTGCACCAATATCTGAATATTGACTGACATAAAAATTCAAGCTTGCATTCCTCACCTGTCAGTGTCATAAAGGGAAGAGTGTCAGGGTCTTTGTTCAAATTAGCCAAGAGACCCCTCAGCAACTCCCACACTCTGTTTCCTGCTTGGGGTAATCTCATTTCACCCTCAACAAATTCTTAATCAGAAACTCCACTCCAGAGGAAAAAAAAAAAAAAAATTCTAACAAGAGTTTTGCTGAAATTAGCAGATTTAATAAAAGCATCTTATAAAAATATTTCTGACAATATTAAGATACTGAAAATTTCCTGGTCAGTTCTACTGTTAACCCACAAAGCCAGTAGTGAATGAGCTTGATGATGCATGTTTATTTGGCAGTTTTCTGCCACTCTGCTCAGCCACCAGGCTTCTTCACAAAGAAAACATGATGTGCTTGGATACACAAAGGACAGGTGTGTGCTGCTTTTGGCTGGGGTAGAGTTGTTTCTCCTGCTAGTAGCTGGAATGGGGCTGTGTTTTGGATTTGTGCTAAAAACAGCATTGATAACTCCGGGATATTTTGGTTATTGCTGAGCAGGGTTTGCACAGAGCCAAGGCCTTTCCTGCCTCTCACCCCACCCTGCCAGTGAGGGGGCTGGGGGAGCTCAAGGAGCTGGGAATGGACACAGCTGGGACAGCTGATCCCAGCTGGCCATAGGGATACCCCAGAGCAGATGATGTGCTCAGCAATCCAAGCTGGGAAAATGAGGAGGAGAGTGGGATCCTGGATTTATGGCATCGGACATCCCAAGTCACTGTCAGTTCAGGATGGAGCCCTGCTTTCCTGAAATGGCTGGACACCTGCCTCATGATGGGAATTCCTCATGCTTTCACTTTACCTAATAAACTGTCTTTATCTCAACCCACAAGCTGTTCCACTTTTACCCACCAGGGAAAGAGTGAGTGGCTGTGTGGCAGTTAATTGCTGGCTAAGGTTAAACCACAACAACACGTTTCCTTTTCGATTACATATCACATAGTTCTGTATTTATTTTTCAGGAATAAAAAAAAACCCCAAAGTTTTAAAAAAGAGACAAATGTAATTTGTTAATCAAACAAAAACTAAGTTTTGGAAGATGCCAGTTTACAGCTAATCTGTCCTTCAGCCAGTAATTTTTACAGCTGGCAAAGAAAGACAAGGTACAAGCTTTCAGCTACAAAAGGCTTTGCAGGTCTGAAATGTACTTGTAGTACCTATAAACAGTGCCTTACTTTTGTTTTTAGTTCACCATGACTACAGTGCTATTTCTCTAGAAAGGAAAGAGACAATAATGATGATACATTTTATTCCAGAAGGACAATTCTGTAAGGTCTATTTCTCAAATGTATATCACCAGAAAACAAGAGAATGTAAAAGGTGTTTTTCTTGTCAGCAAATCCACATGCACAAAGTTTTGCACTATGACAACAACTTTCCTGTTTTTTACAGCAGAAGAATTTCAAACATCTGTAAGAGGATGAACCACACTCGGCTCAAAAGAGACCACCTACAAAATGGTAGAGAGCAGGATTTGGTCACTGTGTGAAATCACTCCCTCCCATGCTCAAAGAGTTAAAGGTTTGGCAGCATTTCTGGGAAATAGATTCTGCTGAATGCCCTGCAGAAGCAATGGCCTGGCTGGCCCAGGGAGTCCCTGCTGACATTCAGCTGCAGCCCACGCAAAGACATTGGGAAAAGGGCTAATGTCAGGTGTCCAGCAGGGCTGGGAAGGAACAGAACTTGCTGATTCCAGAAATGCAACATATTCCCTGTAAGATGGATCAGGGGCTTCAAAACCCTGATTTAAATGGACATGAGTGGGTGATTTTCGTAGTGCTAAGCTTAGATACAAAATACAGCTATGATTTTAATAGGATTTAATTTGTGAGAGTCAAAGAAAGACACCTGTATTTTAAAGACAACATTGCATTATCTCTGAGATAGCAGAAGGGCAAGATGGTAAAAAAGTGCTATAGATAAAGAGCTCAGGTTGTGAGTAATACATTTGTCAGCTGAACTAGACTTGCACAGAATGACCCATTTAAGGGGGCAGTGTGCAGCAGCCCAATTCATTTACCCCGTTTGTACAAAAAAAAAGAAAAAAAACCCCAACCCAAACAAACCCCAAACAAGCCTAGAGGAATGAATTTAGAGCTTTAAAGGAAGCAGATCAGAAACAGCCTAGTGAAACTGTAGCCAGAGAAGAACCAAAACTGCAATGCAACCAACTCATATCCAGTGTACATCCAGGAAAAGGCTGCAAGGTAAAACAGAGTAAGTGCAGCACACCAGCTCTCAGTGCTAAATGTCCACACACAGGATTTTATCTATGGTAAACATGAAGCAGGTCACCAAAAATAAAGGTTTCTATGGTCAAAGTATAGATATGGACAGTTTCTACAGAATATCTCAGGCACAGTAAAACCGACATTTATTCTAAAAACAATTTTGTGCACATTCTAAATATTCTAAAGAAATTTGTGTACATACATGTGTGGTAAGAATAAAAATTCTGATTAGGCATAGGCAAACCTATTAAAGTCCTAAAACCCACATATTTATCAGGTTTTTAGCTATGAATATAATTCTGATAGTTCTCTGACTTCCTAAGGGAATTTGAGCTCTCTGTCAGACACCAGAAATGGTTTAGTGGGCAACAGAACTCAAAGGAAGAATATTTTTGAAGTCGTATCAGTAAGTCCCAGCTACTCTGTGTTTACATTTCTAAAGGTAGGTACTTCTACATCACTAGTTTACTGTGCTTCAAAAGCTTTTTCTCATGCAAATCTTCCAAGAATCTACATTTCACACCCTTTGAACGTCAGCATGCTATGATCCTGGAACTAAGAAACTGGATTCTTTTTAAGTGCCCCTCATCTTCCTTGAGAATAGGCATTTTGGGATTAGGGCAAGTGTTTGGAATTTCTCATTGGAATCAACAATTTACATACTGACTTTAACCTCTATTTCCCACCAGGCTGGACAAATTGGGTTAGCATTACACTACTTAAACACCATGTTTTATTTATTTACAAATAAGAGCTTTGATTTTTTTGTTCTTATGCTGCTAAAGAAACAAGAGCCCTTGCATATTTGCAGTTTCTTACAATGCAGTAAGATAACTCTTTGCAAATTCTGTCTCCCCTATCTGCCAACCCTAAGTTTCTTTTATCACAAACCGTGTTGATAAAGTGGGTCCTTGTGCACGAGGTTTCTGTTAAAAAAAAA
>VWYP01032084.1:0-17571 GCA_013400435.1 Pycnonotus jocosus
GGAAAAGGAATTAAAAAAAAAAATGTCAGGAGCGACCCAAGCTGTGTTTGCCAGGCTGATGTGCCAGCTCCAGAGCCCAGCCCTGACCGTGCTTCTGTCCCTGGGCTCGGGATTCTCCATTCCCAGTCTGCCTGTACTGTCCATTTCTATCCACTGTACAAAGGTGGGCAATTCTTGGCCAAAGCAGAACATCCCATCCCTTGGATTGGTGTTCATACCAATCACTCAAATATTCTATCAGAACTAAGGAATGTAAACATTTCTTATTTACATGAAAAGGCTTTGGGAACTCAGCTCAGAGTTCCAAAACATCAGAAGGTTTTTGCTTTAATATCAAAAGCAAGTCTGAGACATGCAAAATCAGAGTCACAGAGCCCAGCAGAGTAAAGGGGTGAGGATTGATAATCAATTAAAAATAATTCCATGAATCCCAAAAGGAACCAGACCGACCCCAACAGAGAAATTCAGATGAATTTTCAGCAGGATCAGTAATTTTGTCCACCCAGGAATTCCAGCCCACCCATGAGAGATCTGAGTGAAATAATGAGAATCTTTCAGCTCTTTTTTATCCAGAATCATCCTTCTCTGGATTTTTCTTTCTTTCCAGCCCTTCGAGGTTAACTCCAAATATTTTGGAGCATTTTCTGTTGTTTTCAGTGGCTGCTCTGTGTGTGTTTGAGTCCAGCAGGGAGGGAACAGCCACGAGTCCTTGTAAAACTCGTGTGAGAGCCCCAATGCTCTGCCACTTCTGCTGAGGAGAAGGCTGGAGGTAATTAAAACCATTTAATTAATTATCCGCTCATCCTACAGGTTCTGTGCTCCAAAAAAACCCCCAAAACAACCAAAACCCCCAAATCCCTGCTGAGATGAAGAGAAATGAAATTATGGGGAGGTGAGGGATGGGGAGGAGGTGAAGCTCCATCAGCAGCTCCCAGCACAAGGCAGGCAATGAGCAGAGCACTGGGGAAGAAAATTTCCCAATTTTATCCATCCAGGATTCCTGGAGAGCCCAGACAGCTCCCACCAAGAGCTGGCTTCAATAAAATACTGTGGACATTATTGCTGTCCCCATTCCCATCATTCCCCAGCAGATTTTTTTTTTGGATTTTCTGATATTTTTTTATCCCACTTCTCCTTTTCCCTGCTGGCAAAAGCTGGCTTTGCTCCTGGGGCAGCAGATTTCCAACCCTTCAGCTGCCTCCCCTCCTGGGTGCCTCCCATTTCTTAATGATCTTTTGTCACTCGTTAGCTTTGTTCATTAGATGGGAATCTTTAATTTAGCTGGCACGGGGAGGTGGAGATAACGAGGGAGTGCCGGGGCTGCCATCTGGGCAGGGATGACACAACCGGGCTGGAGCTGCCTGGGCTTTGGGATGCCCCAGAAAATGGGAATTGCAGACACCTGGGCTGTGCATGGACTTGTCTGAGAGCTCCCCTGGGTGCCAGGTGAAAATTCCCTGGATGCAGCACAGCCCTGGGCACGGTTTGGAAAAGCAAAGAGGAAAAAAAAAAACCTGCTTACACCCCAAACACCCAGCCAGGCCTCGATATTCTCTCTTAACCCCGTGGCAGCTTCTCAGGAACGTTCCATCCTGCAGTTTCTGGAAGGAGTTTGGCCGGTTTTGTTTTCCTGGTGTGGTTTTTTTGTGCTGTCCCAGCTCCCATCTCTCTTTCCCAACCGGAATCCTCTGCAATTACGGCGTCACTCATCGTTCCCCAATATTGCCTGCATTGCAGCACCGGGGCTGCCAGCTGGCCTGGGAGGGAAAAAATGGCATTTTAGCTGGGCTCAAATGCTGCCAGGGATGCTCCTGGGACAGGCACCAGAGTGCTACAAATGGAGCTGGTCTAAAATACCGATTTGTTATGAAAAAACCAAATTAAAGCCTGGCAGCTTTTAAAGGATTTCTCCCTGTGAATTCTGGGATGAAGGAAACTTNCCCCTTTTCCTTTTTTCCTTTTTTCCCTTTTTCCCCTTTTCCCCTTTTCCCCTTTTCCCTTTTTCCCTTCCCCTCTTTTATCAGTCCTGATGACTTCACAACTTTCCCCTTCCATTTTTTGAGTCATTTATGCCCATTTCCCTTCCAGCTGTGGTGTTTTATGCAGAAAATGAGGATTATTTGATCTCCCCTGGGAGCTGGGGGATGCTGCTCTCTGGGTTCCCCTGGCTCAGCCTTTCCCAGCTGCGTTCCCCACCGCATTTCCCAACACCTTTTAACCAGATATTCTGATTTTTGGAGCATCTCCCGAGGCCAGAGGGAGGTTCCTTGGTTTGGAGATCCCACCTGGCTGCTCCAGGCTCATTCCCTGAGCTCAGGTGAGCCGGGGCTCTCCCCAGGTACCCCCAGGACTGAGCAGCAGAGCCCAGGCTCAGCCCGTGTTTATTTTGAAACAATCCCTGGAAACAAACCCTGAGAGCAACCCCAGCATCTCCTGTGCTTTCCTTTTGGCACTCACAGCTCTTCTTGGAATAAACAGGTGACTTTAAGGCCTCGGGGTGGATCTTAAAACCCGCTTTGTCCCTCGGTGGTTTTTCCATTTCCCAGCTCCTGCACGGCACCAGGAGCCTGCAATGTTATTTATGTTCCTGCAGCCTTGGCAGGGCTCACAATGGGCCGTGGTTTTTTGGGGGGCTGGAGGGGGGGTAAGGCAGAAATTTCCACTCATTTGGTCTAATTATGATAAAATTATGATAAAATTATGATAAAACCCCACCCAAAAACAAACAAACAAACAAAACTTGGGAAAAAAGAAAATTCCTTTTCCCACTCCAGTGCTCTCAGGACTCTGAGTATTGATCCCTGATTTGAACATTGGAAATGGATTTTCCTGCTGGGATTCAGTCACAGAGCTCTCCTGAGCTGGAGGAAAAGGAGATTTTCGGGATGCAACTCCCCAGGTTATTTAATTTAGGGATGGGTGTAACCCTAAGTGCATCCTGGAGATGGAATAAATGGAATTTTTGGGCTCTGGAGAGGCTGGCACTGCTGCTGCTGCTCCTGGTGGGATGGATGGAGCACCAAAGGCAGCCCTGGGCAAGGGAACCGCCAGGAAAAGTGTCCTGGAGCAGAGGCTGCCACTAAAAATATCATTTTGGGTTCTATTAGAACAGGGAACTGCCATTTGTTGCTGTTTTATCTCCACTTTTACTGTTTCAAAATGAAACAGTGTCCGAGGCTGGAGGAGAAAACCAGGATGAGAAGAATTCTTTTCTTAACTATTTTTATTTTTTTTTTTCTTCTCCCCTCAAAGTTTACTCCAGGAGAAGGGAATTTAGCAAACTTTCCAAGTTGAAAATGTAGAGGAATATTTTGAATTTCTTAAACACGGATGCAAATCCCTTTTTTTTTTTTTTTTTCTTTATTCTGCTTAACCTCCACCTCTACAAACCAGCTCCTCAATCAAGAGCCAGGATTTTCCTTCAGAACAGGGGAAAATTGGGATCTCAGGGATATTTTCCCTGGATATGTTGCAGTCACAGTGTTGTTTTCAGCCCAGAGCAGGAGCAGGTTGTTCCTGCTCTCTCTTTCCTGCTTTGCTGTCCCTTTATCCTGGGAATTTTGTCCAGAGCAGCCTTCCCATGAGTTTTTTTTCTGGGAGTGGGAGGATAATCCGGCAGACAGAATTTGCAAAAATGTTTCTTTGCAGGGTTTGGTTGTGATCAGTGATTCCCCACCCAGGCCAGGCTCTTATCACCTGCCCTTGACATCCCCAACCTCTGCTGGCTGAGGGTTGGATTTAGGGAATGTTGGAAGAAGTTTTCAAATCCTTCCTGGACTCAGAGCAGTGCCTTGGGAAGGCTGAGCTGGAACAGAAACTGGGCAGAGCTGGAGAATAAAGCAGAGATTTATTGAAAGGGCTTTAGGATCCACCTTGGGCAGGACAAGAGCCTGGGCAGGGCTGCACCCAAGGGGGACCCAAAATGGNTCCTTGGTGTGCAGCAGGAAAAGGATTTGTTTTGTGTCCGTGCTGTGTGCAGAGCTGAGTGAGCCTGACTGTGAGCTCAGAGCTGCACCCCTGGGTGCTCAGAACATGAAAATGTGAAAGATAAAACTCCAGGCATCAGGAGCGTGTCTTGCTGCTGCTGTGAGGGTTTAAGGGGGTTTTTATCGTTGCTGATATTGCTGAGCTGCACGGGAGGGGTTGGGAAGAGCCCTGTGTTAATGCTGGAATAATCCCAGCAATTTTCAGGGGTTTTGCTACCGAGCAGATCCATGGAAATTGAATTTTTCTCCCTTTGGTTTCCACTGGAACCCAAGGAAAGATCCCTGGAGCCCAGGAGCTCCCTGGCAGTGCCATTCCCCAATTCCCTCTGTGGGGCAATGCCTGGCTCCGTGCAGATGAGCAGATAAACCCCCCCCATTTTTGGGAATTCTCCCCCTAATTCCCAAGGCCCCGGGCAGGAGGAAGAGCCGGGAGCCTGTTCTGATGGCTCTCATTCATCTCCCTTTCCTCACACCCTGCCGGCCCTCCCCGCTCCGAGCACGGCAGGACCCGGCACAGCCAGATCCCGTTTTTATCTCGGTTCAGGGATCTCTCCTTATTTATTTAAACCTCTGCTGCCTCCAGCTCCGGTGACGATGCTGCTGCCCTCAGCATCGCGGGCCCTGCCAACAACAACAAGCTCCATTTAGTCTGCTACAGCTTCCTACGGAGAATTGTTTTCTCACTTTACTCCTGATCCTCCAACCCTTTCAAAACAGGCAAAGCCTCCAAAAATTATCCCCAACAGGCTTTTGCATTCATCCACTTTGAAACAAAGCCTTTGCACATGTTTGTTCTGCAGGGTCCCACTGATTTTGCCCTTTGCAAACTTTGCTCCCATTGCTTCTCTCCGAGCCTTTTCCTTCCAGGGCTTTTATTATCTGGATGTGAAAGGCTGGAAGAGGACAGAGACTAAAAAAATATCCCAAAAAACCCCACCATCACCACCAACAAAAAAAAAGGACAGAAAAATATTTCAATGTGTTTCTTTTATTTGATTCCCAGTTCCTTATTTATGCATCTGCAAACACACAGGGGCAGACGCTGTGTTCTAATGCTGCAATAATTGGCTCTGGACAAACAGGAGCTCGTAATAATAATAATAATAATAATAATATTGTGAATCAAAAGAGCTGCTGGAATGATGGGAATTAATCCATGAGTGCCTCAGCAGTGCCAGGGAGGGAAAAAACCATCCCTTGTGCCTGCTCCTGTGTTCAGACCCCCACAGTGGCAGCCAGACCAGGCTGTCCCAGTCCTGTTTCCCTGCTCCTTCCAGGCAGGCACAGGGAAGGTCCTGCTGGCTCTGTGGGAGTGGGGGAATGGGGAATGTTGGTAAATAAATCCTAATTCTGATTCCTGAATCCTGGCAGTGCCTTTTTCCTCGACAGCCACGTGGCCGTGAGCAGCCTGGGGCAGACAGAGGTGGCTCCATGCGAGGAGCTCAGCAATTCCCATCCCAGCCTGGAACAGGGAACTTGGAGATGTCAAAAAAAAAACCCCAAAAAACTTTTGTGTCCTGGATTTTGCTCACGTTTCTTCCTAAGCCTGGCTCTGCTGGGAGAAGGGCAGTGGGGAGGGCTCTGGGGTGGCTTGGTGCTCTCCAGCCTCCCTTTCTCCAGGAACACCAGAGGGAAAATCCCCCAAATGCTGCTCTGCCTGCAGGTCACGCTTTGCAGCCAGGTGTGAAGGGGAAATCCACATCCTGAGCGGATCTGGGATGTGCCGAGGGGAAAATAGGGAAAATGCTCCCTCAGGAGGACGGGGCTGCTGTGGGACAGCCCCTGTGGCAGCAGCTCTGCCTGAGCCCCCCGGAGCTCATCCGTGTCCCTCAGGTGCAGAATTCCCGAGGGTTTTGGGGTCAGGGGACTCTGGAGCATGGTGAGACCCGAGATCCTCGGTCACTGTGTGCACTTTGGGAATGTCACCTCGGGAATGTTACCTTGGGAATGTGACCTTGGGAATGTCACCTTGGGAATGTCACTTTGGGAATGTGACCTTGGGAATGTCACTTTGGGTGTGTCACTTTGGGAATGTGACCTTGGGAATGTGACCTTGGGAATGTCACTTTGGGAATGTCACTTTGGGTGTGTCACTTTGGGAATGTGACCTTGGGAATGTGACCTTGGGCATGTCACTTTGGGAATGTCACCTTGGGTGTGTCACTTTGGGAATGTCACCTTGGGCATGTCACCTTGGGAATGTCACCTTGGGAATGTCTCTTTGGGAATGTCACCTTGGGAATGTCACCTTGGGAATGTCACCTTGGGAATGTGACCTTGGGAATGTCACCTTGGGAATGTCACTTTGGGAATGTGACCTTGGGAATGTCACTTTGGGTGTGTCACTTTGGGAATGTGACCTTGGGAATGTGACCTTGGGAATGTCACTTTGGGAATGTCACTTTGGGTGTGTCACTTTGGGAATGTGACCTTGGGAATGTGACCTTGGGCATGTCACTTTGGGAATGTCACCTTGGGTGTGTCACTTTGGGAATGTCACCTTGGGCATGTCACCTTGGGAATGTCACCTTGGGAATGTCTCTTTGGGAATGTGACCTTGGGAATGTCACCTTGGGAATGTCACCTTGGGAATGTTGCTTTGGGAATGTCACCTTGGGAATGTCCCCTTGGGAATGTCCCTTTGGGAATGTCACCTTGGGAATGTCACCTAGAGAATGTCCCTTTGGGAATGTCACCTTGGGAATGTCCCTTTGGGAATGTGACTTTGGGAATGTCACCTTGGGAATGTCACTTCTGGGGACGTGTCCCTGCCACGGGTGCACCAGCTGAGGCACAGGATGTGATTTCAGGGCTGTTCTGGAGCTGCTCCCAGCCCTGCTGCTGACGGGGAAGCTCCTGAAGCTCCTGAAGCTCCTGAAGCTCCTGAAGCTCCTGAAGCTCCCGAAGCTCCTGAAGCTCCTGAAGCTCCCGAAGCTCCTGAAGCTCCTGAAGCTCCTGAAGCTCCTGCTCCAGCTGCAGCGTCCCTGTGCCTCCCCCAGCCCAGCTCAGCTGCTCCAGGAGCACGGCCAGCCCTCTTCTGGATCCCAACATGATCCCATGGCCATCCCTTTTCACATTTTGGAGAGCATGGAACACCACTGTTATTTCTGTGTGATATTTATGCTCTCAGACAGAACCAGAGGAGTCCTCTCCAACCTTCTGCTCCTTTCAGAATCTCCACATCTCACTGGAGGCATCAAAAAAGCTGCTCCGGGTGGACAGTTGAGGTTTCCACCCTGGAGCAGCACACCCATGGCCTTGGGCTGTCCCAAAACTCCAAACAGATGAGATTAATTAGTTTAACTCACTCCTCACAAGGCTCCTTCCCTGCCTGCCCTGGCGTGGACAATTTGCCTGCTCACGTGGGAAGCAGAACTGGGGCTGTGGCTCGTTCTCAGCTCCTGATAAACTCTGCCAACACCCTGATCAACACTGGAGTATCAATTTTGGGAAATCAGATATTGAACAGTGACTGTTCCATCAGGCTGAGTCTGGGAAAGGGGAGCTCATGCTGGAAGAACTGGGGAGTGGAAAAGGCATTCCCAGCACCTCCAATGCCTCTTCTACCACAGGATTTCACCATTTGAATGGGATATTCAGCTATTTTATAACTGAGGGTGAGCTGTGATTTATTTTTGATTTATTTTTGATCTAGTTTTGATTTATTTTTGATTTAGTTTTGATTTAATTCTGATTTAGTTTTGATTTGCAGGCACTGGAAGGAACTTGTGCTTTTCACTTGCCTGCTGCACTTGAGGTGCTGTTATCAAACCTGTGAACCTGACATAAAATATAATTTTTTAAAAAAATCATTCCCAACCACATTTTCTAATTGCATAGGCAGGAATCCATAAGGACAGTGATGTGCCTGGATGGTTCACGTCACCAAAATTTTCTGGTGAAATTCTGGGGCAGAATTTTCCACTGAAAACTCTCCCTGGTTAAAACTGAACTCTGGAGCAGCTCTGAGAACTGGTATCTGCTCCTTACACATTTCTTGTTGGAAAGGTGGCTCCAGCCTGAAAGTCCTTTCAAACTCCAGCCTGTACATCCCAAGCAAGCCCACCAGAAAAGAAAAACAATAAAGAAAGTAGCTTTGAAAGACTGGGCAAAGGTCTGGAGGAGCCAGAGTTTTCCTTCCCTGCAGTAAAGCGTGGCTAAAACAACACAAACTCCTATGGCTTACTAATTTTCTTTTTTTTTTCAACCCAATATTTTCATATAATTTGTGTGCTTTATAAGCCTCGGAAAAGCCACAAGAGGCCACACATTTCTGATGTAATCGTCTTTGAATTCAACAAAGCCCATTACCATGTCAATGAGGGGGCTGGGTTCAAAGAGCACGGCGTGGTTTGCAGAGCACCCAGAGGGGATTTGCACCGCTGCTACTGAAATAATAAACTCCTCTCTCTCTCTCTCTCTCTCTCTCCCCCCTACTCCCTCCCAAATTTCGGCTCCAGCTGGAGACGTTTCAAGAGTTTCCTTCTAATCGCGGCTGATTCTTTTTTTGTTGTGTCATTTTGGGTTCTGTTGTTGGCCACAACAAGCGTTGCTATGTGACTGGAGCAGCTTTAGGTGAGGTCAGTTTGAGCAGAACTTTCTCCGCATTTTGGCCCTTCAGGATCTTCCAAATTTTGGCCTTTTGTTTCCAGCGGCTGCTTCATGGAAATGGCTTTTTTCTTTTTTTTTCTCCACCAGTTTATCCCAGTTTTTCTGCTCTCNTTCTCCCCCAGTTTTTCCCAGTTTTTCTGCCCTCTGTGAGCTGTGTTGTTTTTTTTTTTTAATTTTTTTTTTTTTCCCTCCAAGCTTTAATTAGAAGAGGTTAATCACCGATGCTTAAACTGTCAAACACTTCTGCACGGGAATATTTTTCCTGCAGGAGAAGTGCCACTGGCTTACACTGAGCTATTCATGGTGAGGAATATTTTATAGAGATTCAGGTTTTGCACACGTTTGAGACCTCCAGGAGCAGAAGGGAAGGCAGGAGGTGGCAATACCAAGCTCAAACTGTAGAAAAGAAAGAAAGAAATAAAGAAAAAGAGCTAAAAACCCCCCAAAGTTTCGCTGCAAATGTTCACCTTGGGTACAACACCTTGCAAAATGCTTTGGGATGGAATAGGTAAAGATTATTTATTGCAAAATATTGTGAGTTGAAAATGATAGCTCAGAGTGAGAGAGTTGAAGGGTTGGGTGTCCAGAGTACCAAAAAAAAAGAGGCTAAAAATGAGAACCTTGACACAGTGAGATGTTCTTTGATGAAGAAAATGATCTGGTGAAGTCCTTTCTTGGTGCTCACAGATCATCCATCGCTCTCCTCGGGATCTGATCCACGATTGTGGGGATGAGGGTCTGATTTTTGGGGCAGTGACCTCACCCTGCTCCCTCTCCAAACCCAGGGAAGCTCTGGATCCTGTGGGGTTCCCAAAATGATGCCAAAATGCCCCGGGCAGAGGGGTAAGGTGACACCAGGGAAGGAGCTCTGTCACCCGACTGAGGGCAGGACTGAATTGCCAAAACATCTCTGATTTCATTACCAAACACCCAACCCTGCTCTCACAGCCCTGTGCTAGCCCAGGTGTGTGTGTGGGATGGCAGAGAGGATTCGGGAGGTTTCAGAGGGGATCCCAAACCTTTCCAAAGCATCTGGAGAGCGGGAGGAACACCCCAACGATGACACCCCACCTCATCCCGCAGATGGCTGAGCAGAAGGACCAACAGCCACAGAGACACAAAACTTTGGGGGTGTTTAGGGCAGGGAAGAGCATTTTCCTCTCACTTTGAGGAGATGCAAACCCTGCAGCTCACCAGAGCAGGGCCATTAAGGCTTTATTACAATCGAGTTTTATAACCCACGTTTCTAATAAGTCCTGCAAGAATGTGGCTGCGTGCAGTAATCATTTCATAAATATTAATACAGCATTTAGAGACGGGGGCCTTAATTTAGAGCGTTGCCTTTTTACTGGCAAGTGCAGGGTTTAATTAGGGGCAGTAAAAGCAGAGATTAGTTAAGCCTTGCTGCTGTTCTAATACCTGGGAACCAGCACCAGCCCCGGCTTTAATAAGCAGCTTCTGAGGAGGTGAAAGAAATTCCTCTGGCTGGAGAGGCTGATGGGGGGAAGGTTTGCTGCTGGAAAGTGGCTGTATTCTTTAACAAGGCTAGACTGTGGAATGACTTCTTCTTGCTGTCTGCATTTTTGTGTGCGTGTGTGTTCGTTCACACACACACACACCGAGCTCCGGGCAGGGCCAGCAGGCATTGACAGACTCCTCCAAATAAAGGAGCACCAGCACCAGCAACCAGCACCAAAGGCTTGGATTTCTCGTCTGGAAGAAAAAAAAAATAAATTGACTCGTTTTTTTTCTTATATTGGTTATTTTGGTTCGATCCTGCGCTCCTGGAAGCTCCTTTTTTTTTTCCTGCCCTGCTGGGTTTTGCTCCCTGATAGAGCAGTGGGGAGGAGGCAGCACCCTGAGTTTCCATCCCCACTCACGTGGAGGGAACAACAACCTTGGGGTATCATTTTCCCAATGGAGGAGATAAAAATAACCAGCCTGGAGCAACTCATTGCTCCCGAGATCACAGGACTGGGGAAGGGACAACAGAGCACTGCACTTGAGCACTGATTTAACCAGTGGGGCAGGGGAAGGCACTGCCTAAAATCCCAGTGCCTAAAATCCCAGGTTTTATCCCCTAAACTCCTGCAGCACCAAACCCCCTGTGCCAGCAGGCACTGCCGAGGCTGGGACACGGCGTTTTCCCAAGGAGAGGACAATTCCAGCAGCTGGGATGGGGAAGGGGAAGGCGAGGCCACAGCCCGGCTGTGCAGGAGCAGATTTCAGGCACAGGAAGAGCTCTGGGCTCCCTCAGGAGGGCTCTGGCTGTGCCAAAAGCTGAACTCACATCCCCTCGCTCCCAGCCCGGGGAGATAAGCCATGGTTCTGGGGAGGAGCCCAGTGGGTGAGGACAGCTCTGGGAAGAGAGGCAGTTGTGGTTCCTCCTGCAGCCCCCTCAGCCTCGTGATTTATTGCGATCCTTGTTTGGCCCAGCGTGTTCCGGCCAGCGCGGATTGGAACATTTGGAGCCACCCTGGGTCACGCCCTGGCTGAACCTCTGGGGATCACGGAGCCCCCAGGCTGTGGCCCCACACATGTGGGGGTGAGGGTGAGCTCTGGCCGGAGCTGGGACAGCGACAGCCACCCCCCGAGGGAATTGTCACCCTTGGGTTTCTGGAAATGAGGGCAAACCTCCCCCTTTGGATCACAGGAATGTGGAGGAAAAAGGGCAAAATTAAAGATATCACAGAGAGAGAGAGAGAGATTGGAATCACAGAATATCCTGAGTGGGACAGGGATCCACGGGGTCACCCAGTGCAACTCCCTGCACAGACAACAATCCCACTCTGGGCATCCAAACCCTCCTGGAGCTCTGGCAGCCTCGGGAATGTCCCCATTCCCTGGGGAGCCTGGGCAGTGCCCAGCTCACTCCGGGGAAGAACCTTTCCCTAAAATCCATCCTGATCCCCTGACACAGCTCCAGCATTCCCTGGCTCCTGTCCCTGTCACAGGGAGCAGTTCCTACCCCTCAGGAGGAAATCAGGACTGGAGGCAAATGGAAAAGTGGAATCCCAGCAGGACTGGTGCCAGATCCAGAGGGAATCCTGAGCATTCTGGGTGTGGAATGGGAATCCCAGGGCTGGAACCTGTCCAGCTTTTTTTGCACCTTCCTTGGCCAAGCTGAGCAGCATTCCCAACCATTCCACAGCCATTCCCAGCCATTCCTGACTATTCCTGACCATTCCCAGCCATTCCTGACCATTCCTGACTATTCCCAGCCATTCCCAATCATTCCCAGCCATTCCCAATCATTCCCAGCCATTCCCAACCATTCCCAATCATTCCCAACCATTCCCAATCATTCCCATCCATTCCCAACAATTCCCAATCATTCCCAACCATTCCCGACCATTCCCAGCTATTCCCCACCATTCCCAGCCATTCCCAGCCATTCCTGACTATTCCTGACCATTCCCAGCCATTCCTGACTATTCCTGACCATTCCCAGCCATTCCTGACTATTCCTGACCATTCCCAGCCATTCCTGACTATTCCTGACCATTCCCAGCCATTCCTGACTATTCCTGACCATTCCCAGCCATTCCTGACTATTCCTGACCATTCCCAGCCATTCCTGACTATTCCTGACCATTCCCAGCCATTCCTGACTATTCCTGACCATTCCCAGCCATTCCTGACTATTCCTGACCATTCCCAGCCATTCCTGACCATTCCTGACTATTCCCAGCCATTCCCAACCATTCCCAGCCATTCCCAGCCCTTCCCAGCTGTGACACTTGGATCATCATTAGGGGGCGTTGCCATGGCTGCTTTCACAATTAAAACCCAATCCAGCTCCTGCTGCAGCCCGTGTTATAAAAATAAACGCAGCTACTTTGCATAACAGCATAATTAGGGCCTAATTGCCAGCTGGTGTGTTAAACCATAAACGAAAACAAACAGGGCAATAAATGGAATTATTTGAAAGACATTGTGGCTTGGGGAGATGTTTTACGCCGTGAGGGTTTATTTGGAGGATCCCAGAGCAAACCCAGCCCCAGCAGAGCAAAGCAGGGCCCTTCTCACTCCTCTTCCTCAAACCCCTGGGGATCCATCAAACATTCCATCATCATCCTCTTTCCACCTGGGATCATCCTTGGGGGCATCCTCACAGACAGAAATCGGTTTTTAGCGTGAAGAGAAGCAGCAAATGGAATCCCACGGAAAGGCTCAGAGAGAGAGAAGGAATATTTGTGTGTCTCTACTCATTCCTGGAGGAGGGATTGGGGTTGGGAATGGCACCGATCCCAGGGTTTTCCTGGAAATTTTACCTCGTGCTAAAACATGATCCATCATTAAAGCTGATTTAAATTTTCAGCATTTCTGCCTTAGCTTCCTGCTGGTGCTGTTTGGTTTTGGTGAACATTTGGAATTACAGGGACAGTCAGAATGGACCTTCTCAAGAAGGTGCTGGCAATGGTGCTGAGCATCACCTCCAGGAGCTCCTGAGTTATTTCTGTCTGTGATGAACAGACACAGGCCACGCTGGAGACACCCTGGGACAGCCTCTGCCATCCTTCTTCCCTTTTCCCCCCTTCACCCGGAGCGTTTCCATCAGAAGAAAAGCCTGTCCTGTCAGGCAGCCCTTAAAAATGAAATTACTCCGGGCAATAACAAATTCAGGGCAGGATCTGTTGAAAACAAGGCACGAAACACCCGTTGAAAGAGCGGGGAGGATAAAAGTTCACGGGGCACAGGTGTGCCCACAGCTGTCCCCGGCACCGCTCTCTGCTGATGCATTTTTGCTCACAAATGCTGCGATCAGAGCAGGGCAGGGCAAAGCAGAGGAGAAAGAAGAGGGAAACTCCAACCCAAGGGCAAGTCAGAGGGTTGGAAATGCGGAATCTCTGACAAATCCCTGTCCTTCTCTTGGCTCCACATTGGATGTGACAAGGTTTATCCCTGCTCCCCGTGAAATTCAATGAGGAATGTGAATTGGAACAAGCAACGCTCCAAAGGACCCTGGGACGCTGGAGGGAGTGGGCAAACCTCAGGAACGGCATTTGTTGTGTTGGAGAGGATTTCCAGCTCTGCTGGAGCTGAGTTTGGGAGATAATTGAGGATTGCATTGCCAGGGGATTGCCTTGCCAGGACCTGCGTGAGCTCAGGCGCCTCTGGAACACCTGGGTTGCATTACCAGGGATCGTGGCACTTCCCCTGGTGACACCGCACACCAGGGCAGCTCCAGGATGTGGCTTGGCCATTTCCTGGAGTCTCTTCACCAATTAGGGCAGCAATTGGATGGGGAGATCCCAGCCAAAGGGATTGAGAGGAAATCACAGGTATTTGTGGCATCAATCCTGAATCCCTCGTTTCAGGGCTGGAGGGGGGTTTGCTCAGCCTCTTCACTCACAGGGTGTCCTGCAGTTTTGCAGCAGCTTCCATTGGAAAATTCCCAATCCCTTCTGAACACGGCTCAAATGCTGTGTCAGTGGCAGCAGCAGGAGCTGGGCCTTTGCTGGGTGTGACCCACGGAGTGTCCTTGAGCAAGATCTTCCCAGAGCTGGTTAAATGGATTTGTGAACAAGTGTTTAACCTTTGTGCCATGCTCCCTTTGCTCAGAGCTGCACCCTCTGCCTGCACACCATCTCACCCTGGTCTGGGTGCTCCAGGCAGCCCAGCTTCCCTGTGGATCGATCCCATTCCTGCCCAGCCTTTGGAGAGCTGTTTCCCCCAGCATTCCCCACATTTGCACTGGGCACTTCCTTCGGGGACACGCTGCCGTTCACGTTTGTTTTCTGTTCTCTTTGGCTGCCTCTCTTTGCTCTCCTCCAGCAGTTCTGGCAGGAGCGGGGAGCTAATGACTTCAGAAGGTCCTATTTCATGTAAAGTTTATCTCCTCCTGACTGACAGCTCTGTGGATCCTTTCCAAGAGCTTCAGGTTGGTTTTCCCGATGTCCTCTTATGTCAGACACAAGATTTATTCTCCTGCCAATACCCAGAAGGTTTGAATCACAGAGTGTGCCTGTCATGCTCTGCCTCTCCACCAGCTCTGATGGGCATGTGGGGTATTAAATGGACACTTTATTCCTTGGGGAGAAGAAAAGGCACTTTATTTTGACAGGTTTGCTCCGTCCCTGAGAGGGGAGCAAGGGAAAACAGAGGTGAAAGAAAGATGTGAGAAAAACGTGAGCAAAATTAAAGGCAAGGAGAATGAATGAAGGGTTTAATAAAAGTGAATGAAAAGAGGCAAAATGAAAAAAAAAGATAAAAAGAGATCTTGGAATGTCCCCTGCAGGAAGTGAGGACATCAAACCCTGCTGGCGAGAAGGGATCTAGAGAAGGAAAGGGAACCCCTGAGCTCAGGGAGGAACAGGGAGAGTGGAGGTCAATCCGGAAGGATCCACGAGAAATGGAACCTTTGTGCCAGTGCTGATCCTGCTCCTGGGCTCAGCTGGGGCCTCCTTGGATTGGATTTTGGGAATAAACTCTTCCTTGTGGAGCTGGGCAGGCCCTGGCACAGATTCCCAGAGAGTTTGTGGGATGTTCATCCCTGGAAGTGTCCACGACCAGGCTGGACAGGGCTTGGATCAATCCGGGACAGTGGGAGGTGTGGAATGAAGCGGTTTTGGAGGTCCCTTCCCACCCAACCCATTCCATAATTCCACGAAACGCAGGGAATTACCGCAGACAACCCTTGCTCCCTTCCCTGGGGGTGCAGAAGAAGCCCAGAAATCTCTGCAGTTCCTCCAGCCCCCCTCGGAAGGGTCACACAATAAAACGAGATAAAGGCGGCAGCCAAGGCAAACACAACGGGCCCACTCTCAACATTTATTCCTGGGTATTTTTTTAGAAAAAGAAAATACAGACTAAGCACATAAATGGACAAGACTTACTTAGCTCAGTCATTTTTTTCCCTCCCATGCACCTCTTTGGAAAATAAATAGTTTTAAAAAATATGGAGGGGTTTTTTTTTTCTCCCTGCAATCCAAGGCCCGTATGCGCACTCACAGCAGACCTTTAAGAGCTACATTTTTTCCTTTTTTTTTTTTCCCTGCTGTAATTATGGTCTCATTAAGATTCCAATAAAAAATAGTCAAGAAAACCATTTTTTCTTCTTTTTTTTTTTTAAATTTCTTTAATTTTTTTTTTCAGAGAAAACAGAAGTGCCCACAGTGTCTCTCTCTACATGTTATGCTTTTAAAATATTTGCATTTGAAATTCCTCACTGCAAATAATTCCAAGCCAAATGTAAATATAACACTTAGATTACTCCCAGAAGAACATTCTTTTGACCATTAATCCCTCCAATTCGGAATCAAATTTTTCCCTCTCTCTCCTCTTTTTTTATTTTTTTTTTTTTTTTTTTTTTNTTCCTCACTGCAAATAATTCCAAGCCAAATGTAAATATAACACTTAGATTACTCCCAGAAGAACATTCTTTTGACCATTAATCCCTCCAATTCGGAATCAAATTTTTCCCTCTCTCTCCTCTTTTTTTATTTTTTTTTTTTTAAATTTTTTTCCCCCCACCAGGACTGTAATTCCACTGTATTGACTGGATCCTGTGATTTGACAGGAGATGTGTGCTAGGAAAAATATCCATATTTTGGAACCTGCTGGAGATCCCTTGGTCTCCTCTGCTGGATTTTTGTCAGGCTCTTGCTGGTCTTACAGAACCCGTGGGGAAAGAGGTCACAGAACTCTGGGATGAAATTCCTGGAAGGATGGGGAGAGGATTGTGGAGTTTCCAGGCAGTGACATGCTCAGCTCCAGCATGGAAGCAGAGCTCAAATCGGAGCTGGAATAGGAACGTCATAAATCCTACTTCCCACCTGCATTTCCCTACACACAGAAAAGTCAGGAGAAACCATCCCAACCCTCCAAGGCCAAGCTCCCATGGAACACAGCCCTAAGGATTCCACCCAAAGCTTCTGCTTGAGCAAATCTTCTAAAAACGGAGCAAATCCTGCAGGAAGGTTGGAGCTTCCCTGAGAATTTTAAGGAGGAAAGGCTCTAAACTAAAAGAGGGTGGGTTTAGGTTGGATACTGGGAAGGAATTGTTCGCTCTGAGGGTGGAGAGGGGCTAGGATGAAATTACCAGAGAAGCTGGGGCTGTCCCTGGATTCCTGGAAGTGTCCAAGGCCAAGTTGGAGCAAACTGGGATGGTGGAAAGTGACCAGTGTGGAACTGGATGGTTTTTGAGCTCCAATCCAAACCAATCCAACCCAATCCAACTCAATCCAATCCAATCCAATCCAATCCAATCCAATCCAATCCAATCCAATCCAATCCAATCCAATCCAATCCAATCCAATCCAATCCAATCCAATCCAATCCAATCCAATCCAACCCAATCCCATCCAATCCAATCCATGATCCCATGATTCTGTGATCCCAATTTGCCCCAACATTACTCCTCCTCATTTTCCAAATGAGTGTGCCATGGCAGACCCCAGACCTGGAGGTGTCTCAGCAGACCAGGACACGCTGTCCCACCCCGCCGTGGTGACACCGAGAGGGGAGTGGCTCTGGAATTCCACTCTGGGCCTGTCACTGATGGCAAGAAACACAAAGCCCGATCCAGAAACTTCTCCAGAAACTTCTCCAGAAACTTCTCCAGCCTGTGTTTACTGGGATTTGTGCATGGCCAGGGCCGTGTCCAGCAGAGGATTCTGGAATATTTGAGCGGAGCATTTCCCGAGCAGCAGCTGGATGGCAGAGGGGCGGCGCGGGCTGCCCTGGACAATGCACTTCTATGAGCTCCCGGCTCCCCTGGCCCAGCCCCCTCCCCTCAGGAAGATGGTTTATGGACTGTGTACAAATGTTTTCATTCAATGGTAGCAATGTTGTTTTCCTAAAATCGGGAATTAGCACTGGGGCTCATTTCAGGAATTAAGGTGTTAAGCCTCAGGAATCCAGCGGCAAAGACAGGCAGCATCCAAGGGATGGAAATGCCAAGCGGCAGGAATCTGGGTGCGGAGGCTCTGCAATGTTAATTGGCGCTTTTTTTTTTTTGGTTTTTTTTTTT
>VWYP01032084.1:18022-52051 GCA_013400435.1 Pycnonotus jocosus
AAAAAAAAAAAGAAGAAGAAGAAAAAAACCCAAAAAATCCACCAAAAAAAGATAAAAAGCTGTGAAGTGAAGAGGAAATTAATTTGTAAGACAATGGTACAGATTGCAGCGCCCTGAGCCAAAGGCCTGGGGCAGCTTTCCCCACCTCTCCCGGCCCATCCTTGGCTGATGGGAATCTCCCAATTTCCCTCCTGCCAAACCTGCAGCTCCCACCCTGCTCCTGCTGGGGACCCCTCGCTGCCAGAGGCGTCCCTTCAGTACCTTTTGATCCACACTGACACAGCTCAGCCCCAGCTCACTCACGGTTCCTCTGCCAGGGATTTCCAAACTCCCAAATTCCCCCGAAAATGGGGTTTTAATGGCTCCATCTGTGCTGCTTTTTGCAGGAAACGCATACAAATAGATAAACATCGCATGCAAATAGAGAAACAACTCAGACAAATAGATAAACATCGCATACAAACAGATAAACATCTTTAAAAGGTATTTTTGTGCTTTGTCTGCTTCCTTCTCAGGTCTCCACTGTACCACAAACTCTTCATTGACACAAACTCCTCTTTCTGAATAATCAGCCAAGATCCGGAGCACAATTTAAATACATTTGCAAATGCATCAAAGCTAAACCAGAGCAGCATTTCTCTGAACTCCTGCTCAGGGTTTTGGGCTGATTTTGGATTTTCTTTTTCATTTTCTTGTCTCTGCAAAGGAAACATCAGCCTCTGTCCTTGACACAGGGAAGACACAATCACAGGAGACTCCCTGAACTGGAGAGAAATCAAAGCCACTGGATCGGCCTTTATTTGGAGACTGTAATTCCTGCCCGGCATTTCAGATACAATTGCAACATTTGCCGCGAAAGCTTCTTGGGAAAGATACACTTCATTTCCCTCACCGCTACAAAATGTATTCATTTATTGTCAGCGGCAGAGATTACCCCTGCACACCGAGTCCAAGCCACCCTTCCCAGATTTAAGTTCCCATTCCCAAGGAAGGTTTTTCCCACCCCATCCCTGGGCTTCCTGCCCCACTGACCCTTCTCCTGTGCTTTGGGTATTTTTATTTTTGGGTCCCTGCAGCTGCCCTGAGATTGGATTTCAAAATTTGGATAAATTTGCTCTGTGGATTTCTTCAAGAGATCCGCAAAGGGGTTGGTGAGAACGGACTTGAAGAAAAGCAGAACTGAAGGCAGCCACCGAGAATGAATTCTGTGAGCAGCAGAATTCCCAAAATGTGAGAAGAATTTGAAAGCAGAGAGGGCAGGAATCGTTCAGAATAAAGAGCAAGGCCAGCTGTGGGATAACCCAGGCACGGGAACCCTTGGGCAGGTGGAGGGTTGGGAAGTTTGGAGCTCATTTTTGATGGACACCGAGCAGGAGAGCTCTGAGCAGTCAGTGAGATCCTCCACAGCCTCAAAACCTCTCTCTCCATTCCCCTGCACCTTCAGCAGCGAGGAGAAGGCCATGACACTGCCGGGCTTCCCTTGGCAGAAAACTGGGAGAGAGATTCCTGGTTTTATCCTCTCCCCAAGCCAAGGCTGGTGGACAGGAGGAGGCTCCTCGCTGGGGGAGCAGGGACTGTAAATCCAGCCCCGTTCCCAGAGTTTACTCAACAGTGCAAACAAAAATAAACGGGTGTCAGCTCGCCTGCTTAAAGAGGCCATGAAAGGTGACACTGTGTCACTAATCCCTTGTTGCCATTCATTAAATACATCCTCTGGGCTGTTAATCTTCACACCTTCCTTTGGGGGCCACCAGGCAACGAGCTGGGAGGTCTTGACCATGGCAGAGGATGGCAGGAGATGCCGAAGGTCAGCCTGAATAAGCAGAACCGAGAGTGTTGGAATGGAAATAAGATCATGTGTGAAGAATGCACGTTAAATATGATCAAACTGGCCGGGGGTGGCTGGAGGAGGAGCAGCCCAGCTAAGAGGATATTCCAGAATGCCCAGAGAAATCCCATAAATCCAGATTTTCGGTGATTCCCAACACAGCTTTGGCCGAGCTGGGCATGGCAGCAAAGGTGGGGAAAATATTGGGGCTGATCAAGTCTATAATAAGATTTTCTCTGCAACATAAAACATCCAAAAGAATGCTGGTGAACAAGAAAGGGAATAGGTGACCTTTTAAAAGAAATGGAATAAATGTATTTTTAAAAGAGAAGGAATAAATGTCCTTTTAAAAGAAAAGGAATAATTAAAAGAAAAGGAATAAACGTCCTTTTAAAAGAAAAGGAATAAATGTGGATGGGTTTCCCACAGAAAGCAGAGCAGCTGGAGGAGGGATCCCAGCCAGCTCTGCCTCCCCTGGACAGGAGTGACCACAGGAACCTCACTGTGGTCCTTCAAGGGCAGGACAAGGCTCTCCTCGCCTTGCCTGAGTTTCCATCTGGATCTGGATGTCTCTCACATCCCGAATTTTCCACAGGAGATTTGCTGGCTGATCTTGTGCAGCAGAGCCATCTCATCCCATGGGAAAACAAGGCCAGGCTGCCCTGGGATGGGGTGGGTGGGTGAAACCCCCCAGGCTGGGTCAGGAGAGGTGCTGGGCACTCAGACACTGCACAAACTGTTCCTGATTCACCAGTTCAGCACCTGGCACCCCTGGGCAGGGCCTGTGTGCAGTCCCTGGTGCTCCCTGTGCTGCTTTCCCCCTCACCAGGCTGCTCAGCCGAGCAAACACGCTGGAGATGTTCCCTTTGTTCTGGGCAAAGACAACAAACAAACACAGAGCAGGGATTTGGGAGCCGGGCTGTGCTGACCTGCCCGTGCCGAGCCCTGAGGAATGTGACAGCTCAGGATAAACCCCAGCAGCACCTGATCAACCCCATCCTCCCTCCTGAGCTGCTCCAGCATGGAAAGGAGGGGAATATTTGGGGATACGAAGCTTCTCCCTCCCTCCTCAGCGTTTGCAGTGAGGTTGGAAGCGCTGACACAAATCTGCAAGGCAGGGACTCAGCTGGAATTCTTTCCAGTGTTGTATCACCACATAATTCCCCACAGGTGCTGTTGTTGGTGGTGTTTCGTGGTAAATAATCCCAGCAAGTGGATGTTTTGGTACAACAATCTCTCGCTGGCACACGCATCCATCGGTTTGTCCCTGCATTTCTGTGCTGAAGGTGCAGTGCCCTTGTCTGGAAATGAGGCTTCAGCACAAAAACAGACAAAAAGTGAGAACAGCACCTGGCAGGGAAGAAATCATCCAGCCTGTCTCATCAGCCAAGAGTCTGGGTGTTATCCCATTTTCCCCTGAGGTGTCGGAGTGACTTTGCTGGGTGAGAGACGGATGAACAGCTGCTGACTCCCTGCCCTTGCGTGTCCTGGGGAATTATTCTCCTCTGGAAGAGCTGCCACAATATCCTTGAGCTAAAAGGAAACCTCTCCTTTGGCTCAAAATGATGACAGCCCCCAAAAGAGGAAAACCAGTCCATTTTTGTCCCATGAAACAGGCAGGAAACAAGATATTGAGAAGGATTATCTGGCAGAGCTCAAGCTGCACAGGGGAGAGGTGGAGAGAGGCCACGGCAGCGGGTGGTGGCTCAGTGACCCCGTGGTGAGAGATGGGGAATTTTCCTGCAGGATCCAGCATCATTCCAACGTGGCAATGACCCCTTCCTTGGGGCACGGGGCAGAGCTGGCATCCAGACCCCAGACATGGGAGCAGCTCTGCCACAGGACCCTGGAACTCCAAGGATTTCCACAGCAGGACGTGTTTGTACATGTGCTTTGCCACCAAAATTGTTTTGTGTTCATTTTAACAACCAAAAAAACCCCCCCAAACAAACCCCAAACCCCAAATTCTGTTGCACGGGGCCCTGTTTGCTGTTTATCTTTGCTGAGAACATATGGTTCCACTTTCTTGGGCTGTTGGTCTCCAGGGTTAATGACATCTGACCAGATGGCCCAAAGCAAAGAGTGATGGGACCAACGTGCAGGACAATTAATCTGGACAGGGAAAAAAAAAAAAAAGCAAAATAAAACGAGAAATCCCGAAATGCACCCCCTCTTCACCCATAAAATGTCAGATCCTCCAGCTGCCATCCAGACAGATGTTGTTACCATCTGGGAAGATGTCAAGCCGACCCTTTCTGTTCCCTTTTTTTTTTTTTTTAAATTTTTTTTTCCATCGAAATGCCCCAAAATGTAAATAGTAGACACAAAAACATTTATAAACGACGCTGTCTCTTCTCCCCCCGCAGAGGCCGTGGTTGTCTCCGCAGCACTCCCAGCTCAGCTTTTAAAGGTTTTTCCAGTGCCACGCTCCCGACGTGTCCAGTGACAAATGATGTAACGTGTTGCTGGCCCGGGGGGGCTGTGCGAGGGGAGCCCTGGCTTTCATTACATCTTGCACGCGAACGTTTGCTCTTTCACAAACCCCTGCAGCACCACCACACCCCTTCCCTCAGCCCAGGGTGCCAGGGCAGCACCAAAACACCAAAAAGAGCTGCCAGTCCCTCCCTGGGTTTTTGTGGGAGATATTCCAGGCTGAGAACCCCGAGGGAATCCGGGCACAGCCTCCAGCTCCCAGCTCATTCAAGCTGCCCACGGATTTACAGAAACCAGGAGCAAACTGGGCTCCAACACCAGCTCAGCCTCTGGAAAACCACAGCCTCCACCCTGGCAAGGCTTTGTTTGGGGCTTGTTTTTTTTCCGAGGGGAACAAGTTCCAGCGGTGTCGCTGAAAGGAAAAGTTTCCTTTTGAGTCCCCGTAGCTTTGTGCCCGTGACACCGAGGGCAGATGGGGTTTTGCTGAAAGAAGAGTGCTTTTTTGGAGCGTTGCTTATTTGGTTTGGGGCACTAATATAAACTGTGCTGGCAAATCCTTTCTCCTTGTAGGCAAAGGTTAAGTAGTCCATTGATTTAATTGGCTTAAAGTTAAGTAGGTGTCTACAAGATTAGAGCCCCGAGAGCAGCCCTTCATTTCAAGCTGGCTTCCTTCTTCCTCTGACATCACAAAAAAATCTTCGGGGAGCCTTTTTTTTTTTTTTCTTTTCTCCCGAGCTTTGAAACTTCAACGTTATCTTTCGTCAGCATCTCAGGAGTTGGCAGAAAGATGCAAAGCCGGGGTTTTAGGAGATTTTCATCTCCCTCTGGCTTCGGTGCTCGTGCAGCTTCACAGGCAGCAGAAGACACATTTGTCCTGCACCACGACCACATCTGAGGGAGCTCAGGGAGCAGCTCGGCTTTTCAGACTCAGCCTGGTGTTTTAAATGCCGGATTCAAAGTTTTGAACCCCTTTCTGTACTGTTTGCCCAGCTTTTGTAGGCTGGCTGCAGACAGAATTCCAGGGGAATTGAGATATAAAATGGGCAGAGTGTCCCAGTGTCACTGGGAATCTTGCATGGAGTTGTTTTCACCCCCTTGAGGTGTCCTTGGCACTCCCTTTGGAGAGAGTGGAGGGAAGGAGATTCCCACCTGTTTCTTCATCCAATATTTCTGTCCCAAACAGGACAATGAACAACAAGAAAGGATCTTTGAAGCTCTAAATTCACGTTCAGTTGCTCTTCCAAACATCCTGCAATGGAAAACTGCACTGGAAGACGTCTCCAATGAAGATTTAATCATATAATCTAATATATGAATATTGAATGTGCCCCAGGGAGCCAGGTATGCATTGCAAACATCTGCAATAAACATTTATAATCCAACAGGCTTCTGGAGTATTAAGAAATTACCAAAAATAGAAAGGAGAGGGGTTTTGTAAAAGATTTCCCTTCCAACTCGAAGCAGATGTCTTCCAATTACTGGTTCCCTGTATTTGGAGATGATGCTGGGAGGTTTTGATTCAGGAGGGTTTTGACAGAGATGAAGCACAGACTCAAATAGGTCAAAAAGGACACAGAAAACCCTTTAAAGTCATTTTGCCTCATCTTTTGGACTCTGATTTCTGCTTTGACCTTTTGTGTTTTCCAGCACTGAATCTCCAGGCACCCACAGCGGGGCTCCCACTCCCAAAATGCTGATTTGGATGGGTGGGTGATGAGTGTGTGGAGGAGTCACTGGGCTGAGAGGGCTCTTACAGTAAAGGGTTACTCAGACCTTCAGTGTTTCCATGTGGAAATCACGGGATGGTGGCTGCTCCTCCAGGGAGAAGGACCTCAGATGGGTTGGGCTGGTTTGGGGCTGGTATTGGGATCCCAAATGGATTGGGCTGGTTTGGGTTTGGTGTTGGGATCTCAAATGGGTTGGGTTGGGGTTGGTAATGGGATCCCAAATGGATTGGGCTGGTTTGGGTTTGGTGTTGGGATCTCAAATGGGTTGGGTTGGGGTTGGTAATGGGATCCCAAATGGATTGGGCTGGTTTGGGTTTGGTGTTGGGATCCCAAATGGGTTGGGCTGGTTTGGGGTTGGTATTGGGATCTCAAGTGGGTTGGTTTGGGTTGGTATTGGGATCTCAGACGGACTGGGTTGGTTTGGGGTTGGTACTGGTTAAAGGGGTGGGTTGGGGTTGGGTTGGTATTGGGATCTCANGGACTGGGTTGGTTTGGGGTTGGTACTGGGGTTTCAAATGGGTTGGGGTTGGGTTGGTATTGGG
The DNA here is from genome assembly GCA_013400435.1 of Pycnonotus jocosus. Lineage (NCBI taxonomy): Eukaryota > Metazoa > Chordata > Aves > Passeriformes > Pycnonotidae > Pycnonotus > Pycnonotus jocosus. Next base: position 24,553 of record VWYP01032084.1, read on the forward strand.
ATCTCAAATGGGCTGGGCTGGTTTGGGGTTGTTATTGGGATCCCAAATGGGTTGGTTTGGGTTGGTATTGGGATCTCAGCTGGGTTGGGCTGGTTTGGGGTTGTTATTGGGATCTCAGATGGATTGGGTTGGGGTTGGTAATGGGATTTCAAACGGATTGGTCTGGTTTGAGTTGGTATTGGGATCTCAAACGGATTGGGTTGGCTGGGATCAAATCTCAATTCCAAAGCTCTGCCATGGGCAGTGACACCTTCCAGGAGCTCCATCCCACCCGATGGTTGAACTTGCTGATCCTGCAGGCCTTTCCTCACCTGGAGGACCCCAGGAGCAGCTGTGGGGCGCTGTGAGGTGCAGGATGTGCTCGGGGTACATTCCTCATTCCCATTTGGCAAACCCTGGGACTGGCAGTGCCTCCAGTCACGTACGGTGGGATTCCAGTGCCAAAAAGAACGGGGAGCTCGGATTGAAACCCGCAGATCCCTTAATGCAGAAATTACCCATTAAACAAGATAAGAGCAGAGCAATCCCTGCTGGAACGGGAGCTGGATGTTTGTGTGAGCACCCGGATCTGAGCTGGGGACATCTGGGGGTCCCGCTGGGCTCTGGGATGGACACTCCACTTTCCCCTTTCAGCTGGCACTTCCAAGGGCTCTGCTAATTGCTTATCTCCTTCTCTTATCTCATCACCTCCCCCAGCCACGCTCTGCCTCTCCTTAAAGGGGTTTTCAACTGTGCAAAGCCCTGGCAGAGACAGGTTCAAAACCCCAGAACAAACAGCCCCGGGGGTTGTCTTTCCCCTGTTTCCTCAGCTGATTATCTGAGAACAATCAGGCTGCTCGGTGCTTTCTTTGGAGCCGGCCCCGAGTTCCAGGAGAAGGAGAAATGAGCACCCATCGTGTCAGAGCAGGCAGAGGCTGCTGGGGATGAGCCCAGCGCTGGATTTCCCCTCCTCACCGGGCAAGGGGGTCACAGATCCGTCATTTCGACGTTTCATGCGTTTGATCACATGGAAAAGCCGTGGAAACATGGAATGTTTGGGTGGCAAAGGGACCTTAGAACCCACCCAGTGCCATGGGACACCTTCCACTATCCCAGGTTGCTCCAAGCTGCTCTCGGACATTTGGACGCTGAGGACAGCCCGGTTCCATTTTGTTCCCTGTGTGAAAAGAGGAAATTCCTGGATGTCACAATAGTTCTTGGGTTGGGAATAATCCAGCCCAAGAGAATCCAGTAATTCCAGGTTTAACACAAATCCCAGGATGGATTTTTACTTTGTCCTTTACCCATTTCCCATTTCATCTCTAACCAGAAGGGAGCAGCCATCCCACCAAGCTGGGGATTTCAAGGAATAAGCTTGGATTGCCTTTGGAGCAGACAAACAGAGATTGAGAGCTGAGGGCAGAAATGAATTTAAATGCTTTTTTTGTGTTTATTTGAGTGAAGCAGGTCCATTTTCCCTGCACCAACCCACGGGTGCTTCCTGGAGAAGTCAGCCTTCCCGAGCCATTCCCGCGACAGGCGCTGGCTGCATCAGACAAAATAAATTAACAAAAATTTAATTACTTCGTAGCATTCCTGTCCAAACTGACAACTCAAACATGGAGAAAAGATCACGTTTTTCCCCGGGGTGCATTTTTTATTTCTTTTTTTTTTTTTTTTTTTTTTCCTCTGTCTGAGGGGAGAACACGAAGTTGCAGAGCTATTTTTGGGTTTTACATGGCCTACTGCTTCCTGTGCTGTGGGAGGGTTCAGGAGCGAGGCCATAAAGGAATTCAATTTCCTTCTCTCCCTTTTAGGACTGTGGATATGGACTCTCTGCTTATTTACATCCTCCCTGACAAGTTTCTCCCTGAGTGAGCTGTTTTCCTGTAATCCCCACTGGATCCTTGACATGGATTTCCATCACAGAGGGTCCTTTCAAAGGATTCTGTCTTGGTCCTGGCCTAACTCCGTGGATATAAACACATGGATGGGTATTTTAGGAGTTTCTCAGGGAAGCATGGAATAACTCAGATGAATTTCCTACAGCCACGAAGAATTCTCCTCAGGAAAAAAAAAAAATCCCAAAATATCACTCAGAACCAGAATTCATTAACAACATTTTCACATCTTCCACTTTCAAACCCATTTCCCACCTCCTGCTGAACTCAGGCCAGCTGTTCATTGAGGTGACAATTGTTGGATGTCCCAAACAGTGAAATAATCAGAGAAATGTCCCAAATCCAGTCCTGGGGGATGTCCTGCAGGGAGGATGGAATTCCAGAGGAGCTCCTGGATGCTGGGCTGGCACAGAGCAGGGGAAGGTGTTGTGGTTGGAGTAGCTGCCTGCTGGAATCAGCTCAGTAACGATTTTGGGCCATGAAAGCAGCTGCTAATTGCTTTAATTAAACAATTATCCGGCAGATCAAATAAATAGCAAATAATAAATCTTGCGGGTTGGGAGTATCGTGCGTTTCACGCAGATAAGCATCAGTGAAATATAATAGAGTTGAGTGTTATTGTTAATTTTGACTTGGGGCTTACAAATCACAGCTCCCCTGAGCTCTGCACGATCCAGGTAAAGCAAGAAATCCGACTAAAACCTCTTTAATTCTTGTTTTCCGAAGAAAACCTTGCTTTTGGTTTTCATCTCCCCCTGTTGTGGTGGGGTCTGGAATATCAGTGACTCCCCTGGCTCTGCTGGTTCCCTCAGCAGGGTAAAGAATGGGGTTGAATTCCTAATTTGAAGGATTTCTGTGATGCTGGGTGCTGTTGGTCCCTGGCTCTGCTGGTTCCCTCAGCAGGGTAAAGAATGGGGTTGAATTCCTAATTGGAAGGATTTCTGTGGTGCTGGGTGCTGTTGGTGGCTCACAGCCTCAGGGAATCCTCTCCTCACTCTCCTGTGGGCAGCAGGAATCAGGAGAGGATTCTCCACTGGGTGTGGGATGAGGGAGGGACACAAACTCCCTCAGGAGCAAACTCCAGGAGCTTCACACAACGATTTACCCAAAAAAAGGGAGGCCCCAAATCTCTGCTCCTGCCTTGACTGCCCAAAATGCCATTTTTTGGACCATTCTGGCAGCACCACCCCCTCCTCTTCCCAGCCCTGCCCAGGTGTGGAGCTTGCAAGGGTCCCGGAACAGAACTACTGCATTAAAACTTAATTAATTCCATGCATCTTATTAAATCAATCATAATCCCCGGGCCCCGAGTGGTTCTTAGAGCCCAGGATTGGATTAATTCCTGGAGCTGAGCCAGCAGCTTCCCAGTCTGCCCAGTTCAGGCACAAAGGAGAGTTTCCCAGTCAGTAACCGGGGGGTGATTTGTGACACGTCAGGAACATCCAGGGGAAAAACGATGGTGCTGGAGACCCTGGAGAAGGGAAATCCATATTCTGCTCGGCAAGAGGAAACTCCTGGAAACCCTTGGAAACCCAACACATTTTACCTCTCCCCCTCCTCAGCTCCAAAGCCAAGGTGGAAGATTGGTGGTTTGTGACTGAAAGAATTCCACGTGAAATAATAAAGGGAACAGATTTCCAGGAGCAGGAATGGCACCAAAACTGAGGCACTGCTCCACTCCCTGTCCTCCACTGAGGGAACATTTATTCAGCAATTAGGTTGAATAAATGGCAGAACTTTCAAGGCAGCGCTGGGCAGAAAGTCAAAATCTACATTTTAAGGAGATATTTTAAGTCCCCTACAATGCACAGGAGCCTGAATGATTTTTCTTTCCCTGTGACACAAGAATTTGTCTCCCTGCAGAGGAGATAAATGCAGACATCCCATAAAACTCATTTCATTCAGCTTCTCTGAATTCTCCACCTGAATCCCAGAGATGGGTGGTACAGTGGCACTGTGGGGTGTTCACTCTAAAATTTAAAATTAATTTCAGATGAATTACATTCCTTAAATTAAAAATCTGAGAGGGAACAAACAAATAGGTATTTTAAAACAAAATTAAAAAAAATGCAAAAATTAGGAGCACAGTGATTGGTCTGCAAGTTTAAACCAACACTTGAAGGATTCTCCCATCATGGAATCAGCGATTTTCCACAGAATCCCAGAATGGTTTGGGGTGAGGGCACCTCAAAGCTCTTCCCATCCTTTGCCATGGGCAGGGAAAGGTTCCACCATCCCCGAGGTGGCCTTGGACACTTGCAGGGACGATAATGTGCCATTCAGGAGGATGTTCAATGGTTTTGTGCTGCTCATTCCCTGGAATATTTCACCTGGCACAGCATCCAAACCCTGCCTGTGCTGCTGTGCTGGGCTCAGGTCACCTCCCTCAGGGACTGTCCTGTGCTCAGGAAGGGTCTGACCCTCATCAGCTTTGACCCAAACTTGATTTCTTGCAAATTTAATGAAAATACAGCAAGAACAAGAACAAGAACAAGAGCAAGAGCAAGAACAAGAACAAGAACAAGGCCCAGCTCTGCTGCTCTGGGGCTGCTCCCTGCACCGAGGGCAGGACAGGACTTGGCCCAGGACAAAGGAATTATTCCTGGGAAACGAGCTGTGCAAAGAAACAGGAGCGTGGAGAGCTGAGGAATCTCTTTGTAACTCCTCAGATTCCCTCTGACCAGGAATATTGACATAACCAGCTCTGCTCAAATCCAGGGGTTTGGAGTGCTGGAAAGAACCGGGGATTTAATAAAAAATAAAATAAGCTTTGGAGAGGGTGTGAAAACGCCAGGATTTGAGGAATAGATGGCAAACCGAGCTCCAGAGCAGGGAGATGGCTGCAGGTCCCCATCCCCTGCCCAGCCCTTGTTCATCCCTGCTGAGCAGCAAACGGAGAGGGAAGGAGGGAAGGAGGGAAGGGGGTGCATTGAAAGCCATGAAAGCTTGCCCCAACCTTTTTTTCTCCCCTCTCTAATGCTGCCCCTGATGTATTAAGCTGCATTCCAGCCAGCTTCAAGGACATGTTTCTGAATCCCATTCAAGAGGCTGACAGCCCCCGAAGGTGTGAGAGGAAACATGCCCTCCGATGGACTGCATTTATTCGTCTGCTCAGACCTTTAATCTGACATGTTTAGCAAAGCCTCCGCAGCGGCTGCTGAGAAGGTTCCAGCAGAAGAAAGGAGGAGAAGCAGGATTCAGGTGCTGCCTCTGGAGGTTGTTGTGGTGTTGGCGGGGCTGGCTCCAGAGCTGACAAGAAGAAAGAGCGGTGCCAGCCGAGGAATGGGGTTCTCTGGTGCTGCCGGGGCTGGGCAGGCTGCCCTGGCTTTCAAACTGGTTTTTCTGCTCTTTTTACTGGTCTTTACTGGGCTGTTTTGCCCCATGGAACCCCAAGGAGGCCCACAAGCTCCTTCATATCCTTTATTGCAGATGGTACCACCTCTACTCTTGAATCCATTCCACTCAGGAGGGCCGCAGAGCCTAATTCCCCTTCTTGACCCAAATGAGGACTTCAGTGGAATTACTTTGTGCAGATCATGAGTTTAGACTTGAGCCAGATAAGACTTGTGGCAGATAAGGGCTCCTGTCCTTGCTGAATTGCTGAAATCCTGCCCACTTTGAGGAGAGATCTGCTGATTTCCACCAGCAGGAGAAGGGCAGCTTTCCAGTCCTGGTTTTAATCCATCAGAGATCTCCTGCAAACAGCTGCCTTTTATTTCTTTTCTGCTTTTCTTTTCTTTTTTTTTTCTTTTTTTCTTTCTCTAGTTGGGACTAACTCAGTGTCTTTCTTTTGTTAAAAATTATTTTTATTTTTATTTTTTTTTCCTGTGGAGAGAATCTCTATTTGCTGTGTCCTGGTGAAGTCCCGGTTATTCCTATTTCATTTACATCAACATCACTCAAGACTTAGTCACCAGCTTTAAATGATGTTGACTTAACATGGGTTTAAATAGAATAAAAAATGAATCATCACTGTGTGAGGGATTGCAAAGGGGAGAAAGTGGAACAGCTTAATCCTTAACTTCTTCAAATCCCTTTTTTTTTTCTCTCTCCTGCTGAAATGAAGGAGAGAATTCCCTGTGGAGCTGACACGCTGATGATGGGAAAAAGGGGCCACTTTGCAAAACACAAAATTAAAAGAAACTTTAATCACCGTGATAAGATTCTCCTTAAAAAAACATTCAGTTCTGCCCTGCTGCAGCACATTCATCACCGCAGGGACCTTGAGCTGTGCTAAATTGTAAAATTGTATTTGTGATTGTGGTTGCAAATTCCACGTGGCACAATGCTGACGGCATTTGGGGACACAAAACGGCTCAGAGGGGGCTCAGCTCTGCTGCGTTTTGGATGAGATTTTAAAATGGAAAAAAATCACCCCTAACTGCTGAAAAATCCATTCCTGAATTTTTATAAAGCCTGGCCCAAGGAGATGAAGGCCCAACAGTGGGGACACAAGGATTTAGAGGGGACAGTTCAGAGGGGGCTCAGGCCTTCACTCAGCTCTGCTCTGTTCTGCAGCAGATTTTAAAAGGGAAAAAACCACCCCTAACTGCTGAGAAATCCTGTGGCTAAATAATTTTATAGCTTGGCCTAAGGAGGTGAAGGCATGGCAATGGGGACACAAGGACTTGGGGCAGTTTGGAGGGGGCTAAGGCCTTCACTCAGCTCTGCTCTGTTCTGCAGCAGATTTTTAAAAGGAAAAAAATCCCTAATTCCTGCAAAATCTTGTCCCTAAATAACTTTAAATCGTGGCCCAGGGAGCCCCCGGTGTCCCTGCTGTGGTGCCACAGCTCCTCTGGGGACAGAAAGGGNTAACTCCTACAAAATCTTGTGCCTAAATAATTATAAAGCCGGGCCCAAGGAGCTGAAGGCCCAACAGTGGGGACACAAGGATTTAGAGGGGGCAGTTCAGAGGGGGCTCAGGCCTTCACTCAGCTCTGCTCTGTTCTGCAGCAGATTTTAAAAGGGAAAAAACCACCCCTAACTGCTGAGAAATCCTGTGGCTAAATAATTTTATAGCTTGGCCTAAGGAGGTGAAGGCATGGCAATGGGGACACAAGGACTTGGGGCAGTTTGGAGGGGGCTAAGGCCTTCACTCAGCTCTGCTCTGTTTTGGAGCAGGTTTTTAAAAGGGAAAAAAATCCCTAACTCCTGCAAAACCCAGTGCTTAAATAACTTTAAATCATGGCCCAGGGAGCCCCCGGTGTCCCTGCCGTGGTGCCACAGCTGCTCTGGGGACAGAAATGGCTGTGGGGTGGCCGGAGCTGGAGCCCCTCTGAACGCGGGGTGGCAAATCCTTGGCGGGGGCTGGAATTTGGCAGCCAGAGCCGAACCCACATCATCCCAGAGCAGCCACCTCAGCTCCTGCTGACGGCCAGCCCTCAGATCTGCACTTTGCTCCTTTCTCTGGAGTGAAAAATCAGAGGACACCCCCCAAAGCCTTTGAGGAGCATCCAGCTGGGGTTGGAGAGCCCGATGACTTCACCGCGAGCGCCGCTCGCCGCTCTCGACGTCTGGAATAAAGAGACAGACAGGAAAAAAAAAAAAAAAAGCACCTTTGGAGCCTTTAAGGCTAATTAAGGAGTGCATCAAAAGAAAAATTAAAAAAAAAAAAAAAAGAGAGAGAGAAGGAGAGGGAGAGAAAGATACGTTTGGCTGACTGTGAATGAATCTTATAAAATGGAAATGGGAAACATGTGCAAACACTTTAAATATTTTTGCCCCTGCAAGATACTTGAAGACTTCCCTTGTAAAACAAATAGGGAACAAAATAAAACCAGGTTTCCTTCAGTCAGCACATAATCATTTTCATGTTAATTTTTATCTTGTTAACCCAAAAATCTATTAGAAGAAAATTATCTGCCTGAAATCTGGCTTGTGACTCACGCTAAGTGGTTCTGATATTTTGAGAAAATAAATCTTTACAGTGTTTACACAAGTCTATCTGAAATTACAGTGTGTAAAAGAAATAATGGTTTCGAGTGACCATAGGTGACAAATGATCAGGCTTCTGATGTTATTCCCCTTGGCCTTGGCTGCAGGGGAGGGTTTTTTTTTTCCTTTTTCTTTTAATCCCTTCTCGTTGTAACAATGGCAAAGCATGCCCCGAGCTAAGTGCAAAACTAATTGAACATTCACTCAACAGGAAAATAATCGTGCTGTGGATCCTGCCCAGGTGCTGAATGGTCAGATCCAGCCGTAATTAAAATGGGCAGAAGAGTAATTTAATTACAGAACCTGTCATTGACTGTGAGAAGCCTCCCTGCTTTTCGTGCCAAGCTGTGCCAGCAAAGGGTTTGGATTTTAGAAAAGATCATTTGCACACAGAGAGCGAGGTGGTTTTGAATGGAATAATGGAATGATGGAATCATAGAGTCATGGAATCACAGAATCAAAAATCACAGAATCATGGAATCATAGAATCACAGAATCACAGAATCATGGAATCATGGAATCAAAAAATCACAGAATCATGGAATCATAGAATCACAGAATCACAGAATCATGGAATCATGGAATCAAAAAATCACAGAATCATGGAATCATAGAATCACAGAATCACAGAATCATGGAATCATGGAATCAAAAAATCACAGAATCATGGAATCAGAGAATCACAAAATTACAGAATCATGGAATCACACAATATGGAAAAGACCCACAAGGATGATCCAAGCCCAACTCCTGGCCCTCCACCTCAATGTTTCATAGCTGTCACCTTAATTCTTCCTTTTCTAAACAGGCCCATTGATTTCCATTCAAAGAAGAATTCAAGTTCTCTCAAGATTCAAACATTCCTTTTTCTCCTCACAGACCCCACCAGTCTCCACACATTCCTTGTGTCATTCCCAAAATACAGTACAATAATAATAATAATAATAATAATTCAACATCTGTGGCTAATCCTCCAAGCCAAAGGCTGCAATTAATTCTAACCCCTTTCTTCTGCTTGAATTTCAGCAGCATAAAATAACAGGTAGAAGGAGATGTTCACTAGTGAGAAATCTGGATAAACACACAGGAGTTCATTAGTAGGAACAAGTGGTGTGTTTTGGCTGGAAAACCTCTTTGTGGGGTAAAGAGAAGGAAGCAAATGAAATGAAACCTGGGGATTTTATTCCAGGATTTGAACTTTTCCACATTCTGCCCTGAGTTGCTTTATTAGCTAAAGCTCTGGGAGGACAATTACTGAGTGGTTTATATTGAAGTTATTACTTAAATCCTTTTAAATTCATAGTGGGCAGCTTGGAAACTCTGCCTTGGTGCTGGGATTCCTGAGGGGGGGGCACAGACTGCAGGCAAAAGCTGCTTTTTAAAATTATTATAATTTTTTTGTTTTGCAAATTAATTCCACTTCAGCTCTACCAGTTATCAAAACCTTTACAGCTGAGTTTTGCTTTTTGAAGGGGATAGAATCCTTCCCATCCTGCTTTGCAAAGTTCATTCCCATGCCAGCTTTTCCATCCTCTGGCTTTGAGTCTGGCTAATTTCATAAATAAAATAAAATAAATGGATAAATGCCTGTGGTGGAGGCTGAAATCCTGGGAAGGGCAGCCAGTCCCAGCATCCACCTGATGGGATTGACACACGGATTCTCTCTTCCTCCAGACTGGGAAGGCAACACACTGGCACAGACTGGGCAGGAAGAAATGTTGGGAATAAATATTTGAATGGCCCCTTGGCACTCCCAGCGGGAGCAGAAAAGTGAGGGGATGGAGAAGGGAAGAGGAGCTGCCCATGAGTGGGTTCCAGACTTGGAGCCTGAATTCCTTTGGGAATGTTCTCCTCTGTTTAAAATCTGTGGCGTGGCTGGAGCTGTCTAACAGGAATAATCCCGGGAATTCTCGCAGGTGAGACGGGGCAGACTCCAAAGGGGGAGCCCAGCAGGTGCCTTTGCTGCTCAGGGGTTTGTCCCTGCTGAATGGGGCTCTGGATTAGAGCAGCTCCATAAATCCAAAGCTTCCTCCTCGTGTGCACTTCCCAAGCCTTGTTTGACCCATGGGAGTGACAGAGCAGAGGGGATGTCACTCATCCAGCTCAGCATCCTTTGAGGAATGGACAAAGAGCTGGATTCCAGCAGGGAACGGAAGGAAAAGCCATTTTTTGGAAATCATCTCCAAGGACTGCAGAGTTCTGGGGTGACAGGATTGGTTTTGTGGCACCAAACAACATCCCAGCCCAGCAGGGCCAGGCAGGCCGAGATTGACACCCAGACCATTCTGGGATGGGCTCCAGGGCAATTTTGGGCTCTTCCCAGCAGGAGAACTCCCCAGGAATGCTGGGGGTGAGCTGCCCACCCAGGCCACAGCAACAACTGGCTTTGGTTTGAGCTGCAGATCTCCCACCACAACAAGCAGCACTCCCAGCTGGGCAGCTGGCACCGAAAACACCTCCAGGAAATCCAATCCCATTCAGCTGAGGGGAAAAAATTCCCGTTGGGAAAGCAGGGAGAAGCTCCTGTCCTGAAGAGCTGCCCTTCCATCCCTCCACAGGTACCTGCTGGGCTTGTTCCTCCCAGGTGCTGCAGGGTTTAAAACACACAACAATTTCACGGAGAGGAAAACCCAGGCTGGGCCCCACCACAACATCAGCCGCAGAATTATACCCTGTGCTTCCTGCAGCAAGCAGGATTTGCTTTTCTATTTCCCAAAAAACGGCACAGCCGAGCTCCGTGGCTCGAAGTTAACATCGCTTGGAAACACGAGGAGGAATGATGGAAGGATGTGAGCAGTGAACTGCAGGGATTCTGTTCATAAGGTGTCTTGGCGGCTGTTAAAACATTTAAAAATTCCTTTAATTTTTCTTTAATTGAAAACTAAATCTAATGAGATTTCTTGAATTCCAACCGCATCTAATTATTTTTATGCTCTCATCTAATAATCCAGTCTGTGGATGTGAATTTGAGATTATTAAATCATCACAAACCAAATATTAAACCACATGAAAAGGCCTTAAAATGGGGCAAACTAGAAAAGTTATTAATTAGTTAAATGACCAGAAAATACATTATTCACCCAACACCACCAAACAGAGTCCAGAACATGGCAGCAATGGAAAAATCCAGAATTTAGCTAATTTAGGGAGAGAAATGTGGCATTTTTGGGGAGAAAATGTGGGTTGAACAGCATTTTTGGGGAGAGGGAATCCTGTGTAAGTGTGTATTTGTCTTAATTTAGGATGAGCTCTTTAATTTATGATTAGCTCTTTATGATTAGCTCTTTAATTTTGGAGGAGCTCTTTAATTTATGATTAGCTCTTTAATTGAGGACAAGCTCTTTAATTTAGGACAAACTACGCTAGGTTATGCTGACAACCATGAAGTTCACAAAACAAAGGCCTGGCAGAAAGAGAATTTTGGCTGGAAATTCTGCTCCAAAAGACCTTTCCTGGGGGAATTAAAAGCCCCACAGCTCTGTAACTGATGTCACCACGGCCACTGCTGTCGATGGACCCTGGGGACCACCACGGGTGAGGGAACTCAGACATTCCACCTGCTGGGGAAAGGGGTTTTCCAATCGTTTTTCCCCCCAAAATAGAATGGCAGGGCTGGGGTTATCTCACCAAATAAAGCAGGGACCGGCTGCCAGCTTTGTCCTCAGGGATTAATAACGTGGCAGGATTTCCAGGGAAGTCAGCTGGAGCTGCTCTCCCAAAAAAACCATGAACCCAAGGCGCTCTGCTGCACAGGACAGATGTGAGGAGTGGATGGGTCTGGTGGGTTTCTGGCTGGAGGGCACCTGGGGTCCTCCAGGTGGGGAAAGACCTTCAGGATCAGCAAGTTCAACCATCAGGTGGGCTGGGATGTGTTTGAGTGGAGCTGGGAGGGGAAGGGAAAGGTGGATGGGAAGCACCAAAATGTGGATGGAGTGGATGTGGAACCCCTCTTCAAAGGGCTCTGCTGGAGTTGATAATGATTTTCTGCCTTGCAGCACTCAGAGGTGCAGAAATCAAAGGCGCTGGGACATCAGGGAGCCTCTCCAGAGCTGGAATGGCCCCTTCTCTACCAACACCTCTCCTTCTTTCTGGTTCTCCCTGGAGACACTTGGGGAATAACCTCAGGAATGTTGGTTCCTCAGGGTCACCTCCCATTTTTTTATACCCCTGGATAACTTTTAAGGTTCCTCCCAGCCCAAAGCATTCCATGAATCCACGAGCCCTTCTGTGAATGTTTTTAAAGAGCCTAAAGATGCTCTTCTAGAGTTGAACCTCTCCCTGAATTTATACAATAAAAGGAAACATTTTGATCAGTAGAGATAAAATAAAAGGTTAAGAGATGGTTTGAGCATCATTTTGCCCAGGCTCATGAAAAGCACTTCCCATCCCAACACTCGCAAACCCCAACGGATTGCCCAGATTTAGCTGAGCAATGCTGACATCATTCCAATGCCTTTTTTTTTTTTTTTTTTTTAAGATCCAAGCAATTCTTTTCTGCTGGAGACTGGGCTGGCACTGAACTCCTGTCAAACACAACTCAGGTGCTGAGGTGAAAACGCAGCTTTGGAAGATTTGCTTGTTTGTGTTGTTTTGGGCGTTTGTTTTCCCCGCGTTCGCCTGATCTTTGTCTGCGTAAACATCCCGCTGCACCTCGGGTTGTTGTCTAAGAAAATAAATCACAAAGCTCTTGTCTGGAGGGGCTTGGCCTGGGTAAAGCAAGCAGCAGGTCCAGGCACATCCAGGATGTCTCCGTGTGCTTCAAACAACCCCAAACCACAGCGGTTACCTCGAGGTTTGAGTCGGGAAAGATCTTCACCTTCACTGGAGGGGGTGGCAGCTGATGTGCTGCGATTATTGAAGGTCTGATGGGCTGGAAGAATGAAGCTGTTATTGAAGGGTGAGTTCAGAGCAGGGAAAAGCGAGATCAGCCAGAGAGGGGATTGGGGCTGGGTGATTTCTGCAAGCACATTTTGTATTTAAAGGAATAAAAGTAAGAACGAGAAAGAGTCATGGCGCCAAGGGATGGTTTGGCTGGGAGGGGATCTCCAAAACCATTTAAGAGACACCTTCCACCACCCCAGGGTGCTCCAAGCCCTGTCCAACCTGGCCCTGGACACTTCCAGAGATCCAGGGGCAGCCACAGCTTCTCTGGGAATCTCTGCCAGGGCCCCTCCACCCTCACGGGGGAGAAGGTGAAGGCTGAACTGTGGGCCAAGACCAAGAAAAGCAAATACTCCAATGTTTTGCTCAGGCAGGGCGAGCCAATCCTTTGGAAACAGCACATTGGAGCCTGAACCCCTTGGATCCTTTCGAAAATCTAATTGCGTTTTGATACACAAAGATCATTAAACCAGGGAGGTGGTGGGTGAAGAAGAATAGAAAGTAACATTCTCCTTAAAATTGAGGAATAACATAAACCTCATGGAATAAACACACTCAGGAGTCCTAGGAAGACACCTCTGGGTACTTGGATTGGGTAGAAATTAATCTGGATGAAAATAAAACCAATCCAGCAGCAAAAACATCCCTGACAGGCTAATGTTCAATTTAAATAAACAGTTCTAATGAGATCTGTTATTACCTGCTATTTTGTCATGCTCTGGCATGCAGTCCCAGGTCTAATGTTTCTAAATGCTGTCATAAATTTTTTCAACCTAATCTGCTCCTAAAAATTTCAGCCCATGTCCCCTCCTGGTTCACAGTAAATTACAGACAGTGTTGAAGCCTGTGAGGGAACCTAAACCTCTCCTAGAGAACCCCAGAACACCAAAGCAAATCTTTCCTCATCCCACAGGTTGTTGTGACTGTGAAGTTTTATAAAGAATTCTTCAGATGGACGTGTCAGGCACCCAATTTTGCATAAAACAGATACAGAAAATCACACAGCTGATCCAAAATCACCTATTTATTTAGCACCCAATTTTGCATAAAACAGATACAGAAAATCACACAGCTGATCCAAAATCACCTATTTATTTAGCACCCAATTTTGCATAAAACAGATACAGAAAATCACAGCTGACTCAAAATCACCTATTTATTTAGTGCCCAAAGGAGGGGAAAAAAGCTGCAATAACCTGTGCCCACCTGGCAGCACTTTGACCCTGGCATGATCAATTGTGCCCCCTCCTCTGCTGTAAAAAACCCCCCCTCCTGTCCTGCCAGTGCTGGTCCAAGCAGCTGTGCCCAAATTTGGGTGGAAAACTCCCATTTCTGGCAGTTCCTGCTGGTCTCAGCAGAGGCCTGGCCATGGCATTGTCCTCGAGGGCATCTTCAGCTGCTTTAGAGGGAAACAAAGCAGGAGCTCAATATTTGTTGTGACCTCAACCTTGATGTATCCGTGTTTTTTTGGGCCCAGGGGATGTGCCCTGGAGGATCCCAGGCTGAGTTCAGCACGGGAGGCAGCTCTCCCTGTTCCATGGTGCAGCACGTTCATGGCAGAATCCAGCCAGGATGTTTTGCTGCCCAGGAATTGCAGGAGAGCTCCACTTATTCCAGTGGGTTTGCTCTCAAATTTTTAGTGGGAAGTGGTGCCTGCAGGACTTTGATAACTCAAGGGGGGCTCGGAATCTCTCAGTGACCCAGAAAATAGTGGGAATACCCGAGTTGCAGCATTCTGTGCTGTGTTGCATCGCCAGCACCTCCCTGCTGCTCGTGTGCTGGGAGAAGAGCACCCAAAGGCTGGGAAACTCAGAGGGGAAAGGGAAATAAAAGAGTCCTGAGAGGCTCCTGAGGGATCCAGTTCAGGGTTTGATCCAGATGTGGTGATGCAGCACGTGGATCGTGCTGTGTGTGGGGAAAGAGGAAGGAACACCAAAAATGAACAAAGAATTTTGGGTGGTTGAGTCCCTGAAATAACGCTCCAGGCAAGTGGTGACGCTCTAACAAAATACCAGAGACATCAAACCACTAAAATTCTCCAGGGATTGTGAATTCTGCTGGTTTTGATCAGTGCCAGTACCCGTCTCCAGTACCCCCAAAACCTGGCCCCAAATGCTGTTCAGAGCTGCAAGGTTTGGGGGTCCACAAACAGGGGGACACACAGGGGATGGAGGGGAGCACAATGTGAGGGATGTCACCCGCTGGAAAAAGAACCAGAATTCAATTTTTTCTGTGAATTGTGCAGCGTCAAAACCCTTATCATTGCACCTAAAGGCACTGGGAACACATTTTTGGGGGTGAGAAGCTTTTAAACTTCTTTTCCTGTGGTACATAAATCCGCAGGAGCGTTGTCAGTCCCACAGCCCAAACAGTTTGTTCAAAGGCTGAGAGGAGTTCCAGTTTTCCACCGAGGTCAGGACAACTTTGCCGTGCCCTGACAATCCCCGAGCAGGTAATACTTCTAATGCTTTATTAACACAGACTGGGGTCAATAAACACTTTGTACTGCCCTCCTCCCATATCTCCCCGCGTAATTCCCCAACCCCAATGCCTAAAGACCGGAGGGATTCCCAGACCCCAGCCAGGGAAAGCTCAGCAGTTCAGCTCCATTTCAGCTCTTTTTAAGGCCACCGTGGCTGCCACCTTGATAAATGCAGTTGTTACTAGGAAAGAACAAAATCCTTTAATCATTTTCAAACATTAAATTCCATCATGTCTGGCCCGTAAATGTAAAGTTCACTTTCCAGGAAGGATTTACCAAAGTCGATACCTTGTGCTGGCAGAACGTTCGCCGTACATTTAGCAAAATGATTTTTTTTTGTTTCGGGGGAGCTTTTTGATACTCTCAGCTCCAAAACTACCACCGTGCCCTAATTTGCCCCGAGTGGCTGCAGCTGAATGTTGTCATCTGTCCCTAATAAGGGCTTTGTTTGTCCCGGGCTTATCCCGGGATAGTAAAAGCTGGAAAAAAAATAAAAAAAAAAAAAAAAAAAGTGACTCGAGCTCCAAGTCTGTTCTCCCTCCCCCGTGCAGCCTCCAAAGCCTGACGTGTGTGCTGGTTTCTCAGAGGCAATGTTCAACATCTGGTGCCGAACCAGTGGGGTCAAATAATGTTCTCACCATTTAGCGTAATTAACTCCAACCGCCCGTCTGCTGCACAGCCCCGCCGCAGCCAACACAAGCAAAGCCGGGCCAAGGCGAAATTTCTGCTCATTATTAAACCCAAATCTAAGCACTTGTCTGTCTGTAAAAACAGAGCGAAGGGAGGAAAACTGAAACCGGCGAACAGGGTCTGAGGTTTCAATAAATGTCAGAGAGCGTCAAGTCTGTTTGGATTGCAAATTATTGCTGGCTGATGGTCTATTATTTTACAACTGGCGATTGCTGTCAGGAGGTGGGGAGGGGGTGGAGGGAGAGGGTGCTCGAATCCCAGCCAGAGGGGAACAGAAGTTGCAAAATACTGCAACAATCGCTCAGAAAAAAAAATCCCACCGAAGTCGGGCTTGTGTCGGCTAAATTTAGAGTTTTCATCGAGCATCTCTTCCAGGAATGAAGAGGGCTTTGGTGGGTGTCCCCATCACCAAGGACAGGTTGGATGGGGCTTGGAGCAGCCTGGGATAGGGGAAGTGTCCCTGCCCGTGGAGGAGGTGGGATTGGATGGGCTTGAAGGTCCTTCCCAACCCAAACCACTCTGGGGT
Source organism: Pycnonotus jocosus (assembly GCA_013400435.1). Lineage (NCBI taxonomy): Eukaryota > Metazoa > Chordata > Aves > Passeriformes > Pycnonotidae > Pycnonotus > Pycnonotus jocosus. The sequence goes on from VWYP01032084.1 coordinate 40,946, forward strand.
TCCACGATTCCCTGGGATAGGAACCACCCCCAGCCCCTCTCTGCCATCCCTGCCTCTCTTCCAAACACCATTCCCAGGAGAATCAAGACAACTGGAGAACCATGGACATGCAGGGTACAAAAAGTCTGTCCCACCTCCCTGGTGTGCTTAAGGCGAGCTCTTATCTTGTCAAGCAAAGAGAACTTTTAAATGGTTCTTAAATTCTTTTGGTAAATGAATTAAAATAGGAATGGGTGGCTGCTTCTTGAAATAGAGAGGGCATTTTATGGTACAATCCCAGGATCCCAGAGTGGTTTGGGTTGGAAAGGACCTTCAATTTCACCCCATAGTCCCAGGGTGCTCCAAGCCCTGCCCAGCCTGGCCTTGGGCACTTCCAGAGATCCAGAGGCAGCCACCAACCAATCCTGATGGATTTGACTCCCACTGAGCACAAACGCAGAGGATCAGACCCAGTTTGTGAGGAGAAGGGAGATGGGGAGGGATGAGCTGCAGGAAAAGCACAAATCAGCAGATGGACAAATGTCCACAGCCACGGAAAGGTCAGGACAGCAAAGTGCTCATTGCCCCAAAGAAGGGGACATTGTCCCAGTTCCACAAAAATCTTCCAGCTGCTAAAACCTGTTGGTTTTGGGCTCTACCAAATGGCCCAGCTGAGCCTTCTGACATGGGGAAAAGTAAATAAATCCATCCCATGTGCAAAACAATCAACGAAAACATCCTGCAGTTAATGGGGGAAAACATTTCCCCCAACAACGCCGATCCCAGCTCCAAATTTCTCAGCCAGCTCTTTTGGAAGGGAACCAAGCCATTGAATAGAACTTTACAACTCAACACAGACCGGGGAGCTTTGAAATCTGTGAAGGGATGAAATGCAGGGAGATGTTTTCACATGGTTGCTCTAGATCAATATGTGAGGTGGGCTAAAATAATTTGCAATTTTATAAAGCGAGAATAAGTCTTTACAGCCCACCTATATATTTTTTTTTAAAGATTTTTTTTCCAGCAATGCAAAATGAAGAATTCAGGTTTGAAGACAAGACGGCTTTAAATGAAAAATACAAATATTCAAAATGTGGCTGTTTGGTGCTATATGGAAAAGTAAATTCTATATTTTTTTTTTCTATTTTTCTCTCCCTAAATTAAACCTGTGTTTTGCAAAGACTGAAAACTGAAAAAGAATGGATTCATGGTTACAAAAGAGTGGTTATGCTCTCCTGTGCCCAGCACCTCCTCCTCTCTCCCTCACACGCACACAGCCACTGGTAATAAAACTGTAACTTATGATTTCGCACCAATAATATCCCGAGAAGGGTGCCTCGATTTTCCCCTGGAGCAAAGGAAAGAGGCCAAAACAATCAACGTCTCTCTTGTGCAGAGCTGAGCTTGGGCTCCACTTGGACTCGGCTCTGCGTGCCCCCTGAGCCTCTGGAATATTCTTTACCTGCCAAACTCCTCAGCCTCAGTGTGATGGTGACCCTGGAGCTGTTTTTTGGCCCCTCTCAAAGCCAGGGGAGGAGGAACGTGGATCACCCAAAGGTTTCCCTTCCACCAACCCAACGGGATCTGCCAGGCAGAGCCGATCGATATTTTCCCAGTGCAACAACTTCCTGCTTTGTGAAAATCCAAAGGTTCTAAAGATGTGTTTCAGATTTTCTGGCTTTTGTCAAAAATGATCCCAATTCCTGGTTTCTGGAGGCAGGAACATTTTGCTGTCCCCTCACTTGCTTTGACTGTAGAGCACAATGACTTCAGGTTTTACCAAGGGGAGTTTCTCATCAGTCTGTGGCTTGGGTCAGCTCACACAGAACTGGGAAACACTCCTGGGATGGGAAATCTCTGGGAGCACAGGGCCCAGGAGCTGCTGTGCACATGGCAGGGGGTGTGCTCCGTGCTTTGGAAGGATTCCTGGTTATCCACCCCGTGCAACAGTGCCCAGGGAAGAGGAGCTGTGCTCTTTGTAATGCACAGTAATTAAATCAGCTCTAATCAACCACAGCATCTCTTTGGGAAGCATCCATGAGTGAAAGGCTCCGTCTTTTTTTTTTTTTTTTTNCCCCGTTTTTTTTTTTTTTTTTTTTTTTTTTTTGTTCAGTACGAGTTTTTCTCATTAGTTACAGCAAAGCTGCATTTAATTCTGGTCTTGGCTGAACTAAACTCAGATGCACGGAGAGGGGCTGAGAATAAACTTTAACTCTCATGTTTGGAGCTGCCCCTGGAAAGCCGAATATCAACATAATCCCAGTCAGACCCCCTGTGACCAAACATGCACTTAAAGGAGGAGTAAACAGCCAAACCTCCTCGAGCTGCTCGGGCCCCAGCCCTGTTCCTTCCCTTTGGCACTTGCTCCCTTGGAATGATGGATTAACAGCTCCGGATTTCAGCAGTTTTCTCTTCCCCCTCCCTCTGTTGGGATTAAGCGTTTTGCTGTAATTAGTTTCTAATTGCTGCGGCCCAACCGTGGCGGTTGAGGGGTGGATATCCACGGACATCTCCGCTCTCCTCGGGCGGGAGGCAGCGAAATTTCCCTGGGAAGAGAGGCTGACCATGTTTAATGAGCACTTCTGGCTGACAAATGGTTGTGTGAAACATTTCCTCCCTTCCCGTGTGCTCCCTGCGTGCCTGGGCCCTGGGAGAGCCAAACTCTTCACTTTTGGATTAAGTGTCACCCTCCCTACAATTATTTTGTCTCCTTGTCAGGTGCTGGCTGTGGAAAGAGGCCACTGGCTCTGTTCCCCACCTGGGTGGTGTTAATGGGCTGCTGGGTCACCCCAGGCACAAGGAACAATCAGGGGTTTCTCAGCTTTAGGGAGAAATCTGATTTTTCCACCCCATCAGTGCCCTCAGCTCCGTTCCAGATGCAGAATCTTGGGATGGAATCGTGGAATGGTTTGGGATGGGAGAGACCTTAAAGCTCATCCAGCTCCACCTCCTGCCATGGGTAGGGGCACCTTCCACTGTCCCAGGGTGCTCCAAGCCCTGTCCAGCCTGGTTTGGGACATTTCCTTGGGCACTGCTGATGAATCTGAATTTATCTTTGCAGGCTGAGGCTGTGGTGAGCTCTGCCCAGTCTCTGCTGTGGTGCTGAACTGCTCAGAGCCCAGGAAATCCACGGATCCTCAGTGACCCTCCATGGCCCTCAGGAGTCCCTTCCAGCCCAGGAGATTCTGTGAGCCCAGGAAATCCACGGATCCTCAGCGACCTTCCATGGCCCTCAGGAGTCCCTTCCAACCCATGAGGTTCTGTGAGCCCAGGGCTGGGTGAAAACCTTTGGAGAACAAATCTTCAACCTACATTTTACAGCTGAACAATATGAAAATAAAAATTCAGCGAGTTCCCATTGAAATGTGACCCCAGAATTGCACCAGCCTCAATAAATCTCATTGTCCTTGGCTGAAATACCCTCGGAATAATTCTCCAGTTTTAACCAGGCACATCTATTAATGGGCCTCACCCAGATGAGAAAAACACTGGGAAAGAACATCCCTTTATTGGACCTTCAAAACATTTTCCAGCCAAAAAAATTGCATCCAACCTGGGGCTTAACATTTAGAAGTCGGACTTGGCATTTTAAGATCTGGCCGATAAAAAGCAAACCAAAAAAAAAAAAAAAGATTGTTGAACAAAACCTGAGCTGAGCCCATGATGGATGGACCCTTTCTTTGGTCTCATTCAGCATTGAAACCACCCGTTGGCTTGGCCACCCTGAGCTCAAATATTATTTAATGCTGGCGTAAAAAGAAAATAATAATTCTGCCGTGTGAGTGTTCCACAGCGCGGCTTCCAATTCACCTCTGGCCTTCCAGGCTCCGGGCAATGATTCATTTTCCTCCTGACAGGAGGGGTGCAACGCTCTCAGCGCTTCTTGGGTGGAAGAAAGTTCTGTAGGAAGCAAATCCGCGGCGAGCCGTTAAACTCGATGAGGATTAATCCCCTCCCTCGCCCGTCCCGTGTCCAAAACGCATCGATGGCTTGGAGGATGGAGCTGCAGCCCCCAGGCGGGAGCAGAGCTGTGATCTGGGGGTTGTGGGGAGCGTGTAGGCACGACCTGACTAATGGTGGAACAAACCCCAGTGCTCTGGGCTTGGGGAGTCCCACTCCGGCAATAACAGATTGTAAAAGATCAAGTTTCAGCACAATTAGCTCCTGGCTGCAGTTTATTACCCCATCGGAGATTTAAAACATGATTTTTTTTTTCTCCCCCCCCTCTTGCATTCCAACAATGCTTAAGTGTCTGGAGCTGACACTGTAAAACAATAATAGAGTGACAAATATCTGTCTATCCAAAGACAAACCCAGTGGCTGGGCTTGTTTGGAGACACTAAATTGTAAAATATCATTTAAAATGGCCTTTCCTCCCTCTTCTTGCTGGGTGGAAATGTTTTTGGTGTCTTGTTTTGGTTTTTACTGTTTGCTGGGGTTTCAGGATGGTTGAGGCTCCTGAAGGACAAGGCCCAGGGGCTGAAGGAAGAAATCCCTGTTATTTCTGCAGCAGAACAACACCCCAAAGCCTCAATGTGAGAAAGAATTAGGTGGAACAAATTCCCCTCTGCAGATGTGCAGCTCTTCCCAGTGAGTGTCAGGAATCCCTGGATGCCCCCTGGGATGACAGGAGAAGCATTCCAGCAGTTTTATTTCCTTGGGCTGGATGGAACTCGTTGGAACGACACTCACAGGACACCACGAGCAGGAATCTGTTTGGGGACATCTTGCCCTGCTGGTTTTTAATGAGAACACCCCGCAAGCAGCCCTGCAGCTTCCAAAGCACCACGCCAGGAGCGAGCAAGAGAAAGGAAAGCGCACAGGGGGGAAAAAAGGGGGAAGCTGGGAGCTGTCAGGGTCCATCTGGGACAGTTTCCATGGATGGGGAGTGAGAAGCACCGTGCATTTCGCAAAACACGGAGTTGCAATTATGGGAGCAAATTGTGGCGATTAGAGCGGGTATGAAACTCCTCAGTGACACAATAAACAGCAGGGCAGGGTTATTTCCATTTAATTAAAGCCCTGTTTACCCAGAGCCTGGTGTTTCAATCCCGAGCACAGCTACAGGAGCACGTTTGCCCCGTGGCTCCGGGTGTTGTGCGAAGCTGTGCAGGTGAAGGTGTCACAGGAGCTGCCCGGGGCTGTCCCTGCACCCTGGAGGGTCCACAGAGGCAGCTCTGCTCAGGAATGGGGTCAGCCCAGCAGAAAGAGTCTCCAGGAATCCAGGGGAGGACTGGGGGCTGGGAAAACACGGAGCAATTGGAACAACCCCGGGCTGTTCAGCGTCGCGTGGTCTCCCATCGCTCTGGGTGGGATTCAGCTCACTGAGCTCTGGTTTGAGCCCGTCCTCAAGGCCACTTCAAAGCCAACAGCACAGGGAGAAGTCAGAAATGGAGTTAGAAATGAGGGTCTCACATTGATCCTTTCCTTTTCCAGGGAATCATGGAAACATGGAATGGTTTGGGTTAGAAGGGGCCTTAAAGATCATTTTATTCCACCCCTGTCATGGGCAGGGACACCTCTCACTGTCCCAGGCTGCTCCAAGCCCTGTCCAACCTGGCCTTGGGCACTGCCAGGGATCCAGGGGCAGCCACAGCAGCTCTGGGCACCCCGTGCCAGGGCCTCCCCACCCTCCGAGGGAGTGTCCAGCTCGGAGCAGACACCTCATCCTTCAGCAGCAGGGGCTGGAGGAGCCAAATCCCAGCTTTTCTGGGTAAGACTCCTGCACAGGAGGATTTTACTGGTGCCATGGAAGCTGCAGCTCCAGCCTGTGGGCTGTCAGCCTTCCAGAGCCACCGGGACAAGAGGGTTTGGTGGTTTTTGCTGGCTGCCTGCACGGGGCTGTGTGAGCCCAGCCTGGTTTCCACAGGTCAGGCTTAAGGCAAGGCTGGTGGAGAGGTGCAGGAGGCAGCCTGCACTGCCAGAGCCTGTGGATAAACACAGCCTGCTCTCCCTGCAGGAACAGCAGCCCTGCAACGTCATTTTCCAGTGATGTCCATCTGGCACCTTCCTGCTGCGCTAAGCTCGCTTTGAGGGAGTCGAGTGAAAATAAAAATAAAATAAAAAAAAAACCCTAAAAAAAAAAAAAGTGGGAAAACCAACAATGCTAAAAAAAGGGCTGCTATATTTAGGGTAAAGCTGAGGATGCATTGGTCAGTGTCCAAGGGAAGTGGCCCAATGACCTGATTACTGCTCAGCAAAGTCGATGGGAAAAGCTGAAACTGGAAAACTCGATGGGTTTTATGACCTTTAAGGAGCGCAGTCAGGAAAGGGAGTTTAGTGCCTCTATCTTGCCATTTGTTTATAATATTAGTCATTCGTAGAAGAGGGCCTGACTCATGCTGCCAGAGTTTCTCCTCCTGTATAAACTAAAGCGCTGTGACATTCAGTTATTTCATTATTTTAGGCCCCTCCCAGGTGAAGGCTCTCCCTGAAGCACCTTCTCCTCCCGGTGACACCGAGTCTGCACAGAACAACATCTGGCACTTGCTCCTTCCACTCCGCTCCTCTCCAGGCGCCTGCTGGAGGTGGCCAAAATTAGCAGCACATCCACCCTCAGCCCCGTGCTCAGTGCTGAGGGGATGAGCGTCCAAATCTGGGGTTTTCAGCTTCATTTAAGGCTGGAATTTTCTGGTTTGGTATCTCTGCACTTAGAGGCACTCCAGAGTGTTTATCTCCGTGTGTTTGTGAGTTCCACGAGCTGAGAGAGCGAGGGTTGGGCAATTGGAGCTCATTGCACTGAAATCATCGCCCCCACCCCGATCAACCCGGAGATTTCACACTTGATTCGAAAGGATGGGCCGCAAACCACGGCTGCATTTTTCTGCTGCTCCCTCCTGGGTGCCACCTCTGTTTTACAGGGACCGGGAGATGGAAGATGGAAGGTCTATTTATAAGTTTGAACCTGATCTCATCTGCACAGAGCCATCAGATCTGGCCCGGGTGCTGGCTGTAGCTGCAATCCCCAAATGTGCCCTGGGAGCGCTCTGGGTGGAGCCTTCCCGACTTGGCTCCGAACCACCCCGCAGGTGTTCGGCTCCAGGAGCCTCACCAAGGTGTGAGGCGAAGCAAAGCCAAGCCATTCCAGCCCAGACTGGCTCGTTCTTATTTTCTTTCCTGCTAATTGCGCCCGCAGCCGGCGGATTCCCTCGTTAGCCGCGGGAACGCCGCCGGATCCCCGCGGCCGCCTTCTCCCTTCCCACCCGCGTTTTATTCCCCAAGTTGGCGAGGCTGGAAAGCTGGCCTGGCTCCAACCCTCCCAGTGCCTGGAACACGAGTTATCCCTTGCATAACCCTCCCAAGGCACCGCTTTCCCCGTTGCCACCTCTGCTGGCTGCGCCATCCCGGGCCGTTCCCTCTTGCCCAACATCGCCGTGTTCCCCTGGGAAAGCCGGCGGCTCCGTCTGGGATGGAAAATGATGTTTGAAAACAAAGGCACGTGGCAGCGGCGGCAGGGACAGCTCACCGAGAGGGACAGGGGTGATTAATCGTGGGGAAATCTGCAATTTGGTCATGGTGGGGTGGTGAAAACAGAGCGCTGCGCTTCATTCCCACTTCATTCCCACTTCATTCCCACTTCATTTCCATGGAGTTCGTCCTGGTTTCCAGTCTCAGCAGAGGCTCTGTCTGCTCTGGAGGGATTTGCAGCATCCCCAGGTGATGCCAGGAGCAGTCCCGAGGGTGGATTTGTCACCAGCTGTCCCCTGCCTGCCGGGCACCAGCTCTGCCTAAATCCAGCTGTGAGGGGGATGCAGCTCAACCCAAACCCTGGGAAACAGAAGGAATTGATCTGCCCAGGGAATGCCCAGAGCTCGGGATCCGCTTCCTGCCTCCTGAACTGTTACCTGTCAGTAACCACCCCAACAGACAAGGCCCAAATTCAGTGGGATGATTTAATTCCATCTGGGAAAGGTGGAGTTCCAACCCACGTTATTGGGTGGCTCAAACTCGTGGAATCATGGAATGGTTTGGGTGGGAAAGGACCTTCCACTGTCCCAGGCTGCTCCAAACCTGGCCTTGGACACTTCCAGGGATCCAGGGGCAGCCACAGCTTCTCTGAGAATTCCATTCCAGGGCCAGGAATTCCTTCCCAATCTCCCATCCAGCCCTGCCCTCTGCCAGTTTGAAGCCATTCCCTGTGTCCTGTCCCTCCAGCCCTTGTCCCCAATCCCTCTCCAGCTCTCCTGGAGCCCCTTTAGCTCCTGCAAGGGGCTCTGAGCTCTCCCAGAGCCTTCTTTTCTCCAGGCTGAAAAACCTAATAAACAAAATAGGAATATTAAATGTATTTGTTAACAACGAACGTTATAAATATTGAATTTAAATCCACATTTAAGACCTTTCCCTAAATGATTGACCAGAGGTTTATGGCACAAGTCAGTAACTAAACATGACTTGTTTAAAGAACAGCTCCATTTTAAAAAGCAAACGCTGTCAAACCACTCATGGGGGAGGGAAAAAAAAAAAGCGCCTTTGGCGTTGTATTAACGATATATTTTTAATTTCCCAGTTGCTGCAGTCTCGCTGTTTGCATTTAAGGCTGTCAGAAAGAATTGTTTAATAAGTGCCACGGAACAAAGGGGCTGGAAATCACCTCCCTAGGAAAGCTAGGAAAGCTTTCAGCGAGAGCCTGGAGAAAGAAAAGCCTGGTCAATGCTCGGAAGCGCCTGTTTGTGCTGTAATTAAAGGAATTTTGATAGATTCAGCCTTCTGTGGGGCTGAATGACAGCTCTGAATGGCAGAGAGGTTTTAGGGCACGGGGATAAATTGGGGTGACGACTGTCAGTGCAGGAACCTCTGGAAGGATGGGCTGACTTTTTGGGATCAGCATTTTTGGGCTGACTTTTTGGGATCAGCGTTTTTGGGCTCACTTTTTGGGATCAGCGTTTTTCCAAGGCAAAGTTTGGCCTCATGCGGATCCAGCAAGGACAGGCAGGAAGGAGGGATGGCTGTGGGGAAATGCCTCATCCATCCTCCCAGCCCAGGAAAAATTCATCCCTCTCCTCTTGCTCCCTTTCACCCTGATCATGAACTTCATGGAAATGCAGGATGGGGGCTGAGATATTGATAAAAATCCCTTGGTTTGGTGGGGAAACCCAAAGAATTTCACTGAGATTGGGCTGGGTTGGTTGGTTCTGGTTTAGGTTTTTTTTTGTTTTTGTTTTTGGGGTTTTTTTGGTTTCTTTTGTGGGTTTTTTTGTTGTTGTTTTTTTTTTTTTTTTTTTTTTTTTTTTTTTTTTTTTTTGTTTTTTTTTTTTTTTTCAGCACGGAGCCTCACCTTTATAATTAATAAAAACTTACAAAATTACAAATTACAGAAAACACCATCTGGCCTGAATTCCTGGCCTCATGAGTGGCACAGCACCAACCTGAGCTCCTTCTCCTGGTACAGGATTCCCTCCCCAGCAGCCTCTGGGACAGCTTTCAGCAGGAGCAGAGCTTTTCCAGCCCAGTTTTCCAGAACTTTCCCTTGGCTTTGCCCTCCTTGCACAACCTTGACATTTCAAATGGCAGCTTTTTATTGAGCAAGAGACTTGGAGGAGTTAAAGTGGCCTTGAAATAATAAAAAAAAATAACCCCAGAGCTCAGCCTGGGTCTCCAGGGAGCTCCTGCTGTGCTGGAAGGAGCTGGGAGCTCTGCTGGGGCAGCTTCCAGGACCTGCAGCCCTCCCGTGACCCTTCCAGGAGATCCCTCACCTCCAGTTTAACCCCTGATTGTCCCCTCTCAACCTCTGAGAGGTTTCCTGGCCTCATCCAGGGAGGGAGGCCGGGACAGGGCTGGGTGTGCATGGGAAGCTGAGTTTTGCAGGGAGCTGGGGCAGTGCTGGGAATTTTGGCTCCTTCCACCAGAGCTGGACCAGCGTGAGGAGCCCTGAGCATGAGGAGGAGCATTTTAATCTGCAGGAAAGCGCTTTAATCCCTCCTGCCCCTCAGCTCTCCATGCTCAGAGCTGCTTGGGGGACATTTCCTGCCCAACCCAGCTCTTGCTGCAGCTCCTGGCACAGCCAACAGCATTCCCTGGGGCACAGGATTCACAGAATCCCAGGAATACTGAGAGTGGAAAAGCTCTCCAAGGTCATCCAGTCCATCTGTGCCCATTTCCCACCTTGTCACCTCTCTGGGTGTCACCTCCAGCCCTTCCTTGGGATGGTGACACCTCCCTGAGCAGCTCCTTCCAAGGCCTGGCCACCTTTCCCATGAGGAAATTCCTCCTCCTGTCCAGGACCAGCCCTTGGGGTCAACTCCTCTCATCCTGTCCCTGTTCCCTGACTCCCCCCTCCTGTCAGGGAGTTGTGCAGAGCCAGAAGTTCCCCCTGAGCCTCCTTTTCCAGCTCCCTCAGCCTCTCCTGGTGCTCCAGCCCCTTCCCCAGCTCTGTTCCCTTCCCTGGACTGGCTCCAGCCCCTCCATGCCTGACTCACCATTCAAAATGCAAATGTTTGGGGGCCCAGGTGAACCTGGGGTTGGAATCACCCGGTTCCTCTGCATTCCCTGAGGGTGCTGGAGGGATCTGAGCACCAAGGGCACAGAGCTCCTCCATCCACAGAGCCACCTCACCAAATTAGAAAATATTTTAGGGAGGGTGAAGAAAAGAAAACAGGAAAATGTGACTCTCAAAACCAAGGGTTTGGAGCGTTCCTAAAGCCAGAAGAGAGGGGGAAAAAGAAGTGTTGGGGGTGTGGGAAGGGAGAGAGCCTGTTCTGAAGAGGGGAAAGATCTCCTTGGAGGGTGCCAGCACAGCTCCAGGCGCTCTGGGGTTCCTGCTGTGTGCCTGGCCAGGGCTGGGATCAGGAGCTGGGATGGCCAAATCCATCAGGGAAGCCAGGACGATGCTGGGAGGGACTGGAAACGCCTCCAGCTGCTCCACGAGGGCTGGGATTCAGGCCCTGCCTCTCATTAGCAGCAGCTCCCAGCTTCCAGGCCCTTTACAGGATGGAGGGCTTTGAGAGCACATTTTACCATCCATTTAATGTAACAATATTAAGCTCGATTTGGCAGGGCCGCTTCAGACGTAAAACTTTAAAATGAGCTTTTTTGCAGAGCATAAAATCACAATTGGTCCTGCTAGTAAAAGGATAAAATAAATGTCTATTCACCCTAATTGCTGTCAAACTCGTGATTTTTTTTTTTTTT
>VWYP01032086.1:6936-26219 GCA_013400435.1 Pycnonotus jocosus
GAAAAAAAAAAAAGAAAAAGAGGCTGCCAGAAGGAATTTCTCCTCACACAGCCATCCCTGGGAGTGGAAAGCTGCCCCTAAAGCACCATCTAGTGTCACTCCCTCACCCAGCAGCCCAGCAGGCCCTGCCAGCATCCCTGTCCCCACCTCAGATGCCACAGAGGGACCACAAGCCCCCCAGTCTGCCAGCCCCCATTTCCACCTCCAGCACCAAAACTCCAGCAATTCCTCCAACCTCACCACTGTACCACCCTCCCAGGGCTTAAACCCCATCCTCAGGCCAGCCCTGGCTGTCCCAGCAGCAGAGAGGGTGGGCAAGGGGCAGGAAGAAGGTCGAGGGGCAGAGTAAGAAGGTGCCAAGCGAGACCACTTACGCACAGTGAGGCCGGCAGCATTTCCATCCTACCTTTGCTGTCGCCATATCAGACGTCTCCATGCTTTCTGCTTGGCCTAGCAGTGGACAAGAGCATCGGGGAAAGGCAGGGAGGGAGGGGAGAGAAAGGGAAAGTCAAAAGAGGACGAAGAACAACAGGCAAACAACTTGACAGGAGGGTGAGAACAGTGCAATCACTCCGGGGTTAGTCCCAAGCTTCTGCCCTGCTGAGAAGGGCAGGAAAAGCATCTCAAGCAGATGGCCCCAGGTTAGGAATTCGTTTGGAACCTGGCACAAGACCTGAGTCACTGCCATGCCCCCAAGTCCTCCCCCCTGCCACCACCCAGGGGTCGAGCTGAGGGACAGACAGGACCCTACTCCTCCTCCTGCTCCCAGCTTCCTTTCCAGGCTGAGCTCCTGCAGGGAGTAGGGGAACACCCCAGCTTCAGGGAGCAGGGAACAACCCAGCTTCAGGGAGCAGGGAACAACCCAGCTTCAGGGAGCAGGGAACAACCCAGCTTCAGGGAGCAGGGAACACCCCAGCTTCAGGGAGCAGGGAACACCCCAGCTTCAGGGAGCAGGAGAATAACCCAGCTTCCAGAGATCAGGAGAACAGCCCACTTTCTGGGGAGCAGAAGAACAACCCAGCTCCAAGGAGCAGGGGAACAACCCAGCTTCAGTGAGCAGGGAACAATCCAGCCTGAGTGAGCAGGGAAATAACCCAGCTTCAGGGAGCAGGAGAATAACCCCGCTTCCAGAGGGGAACAACCCCGCTTCCAGAGGGGAACAACCCCGCTTCCAGAGGGGAACAACCCAGCTTCCAGGCATCACCTGCTCATCCTCCCTCTCACTCTGCGGGAAGGGAGAGCCACACACCCCACCCACCCTCCACCCCGAGTGGGCATTTCAGGAGTCAGGAGGAAAGGAAGAAAGCAGGTGGGTTCTGGGCAGTGCACAGGTACGGGAGGAGTGGTCAGACACGAGGGGGATCGATGTGGGGAGGAGAGAGAAGAGTGAGGGGGGCAGGCAGGCAGGGGAAGCAGCGATGGTGCAGAGCAGCCATACCAGACACCGCGCACGGGGGCACTGAGCGGCGCGGAGCAGAACGCGGGGCTCAGGCTGCTCAGCTGCATCCCCCCGGGCACACTCACCTCACAGAGCACTCACAAACGATTGGGCCTGCCCTAGTAACTCTTTGCTGCACGCTGAGCTCGGGCTGGAGGCACCAAAGCCCCAGCGAGAGGCGCGCTCGGTGCCAGCATCCAGAGGCACCCGTAGCTGCGGGGCCCTGCCCGGATTGGCGCAGCCCGCTGCCTTCAGGCCGCCCCAGCCATCCCCCAGCTTCTCCCTGCCGGTCCTCCTGGCCTACTTTGCTCCCCTAGATCAGCCTGCAGCCCGTGAGGCAGCCCCAGGAAGGCTGCTCAGCTCCCCAGAGCGCCCTGGCACCGGGCAGAGCTGGCTGCGAGGGAGGGAGGCAGGGAAAAAACGCTGCAGAGCTCAGGCAGATTGAGGCTCTGAGGGCGAGGAGCATCACTGCTGCAAAGTGCTTATTCATCATCCCCCCGGTGCTCAGGCGCGCAGCAGGAGCGTGCAGAGACCCGCAAACGGGTTTACAGCTGGGTTTGAACACACTGAAGGGTTTGAACACACCAAAGGGCAGCTCAGCCTCTGCAAAACCGCGGCACTGCTGCTCTCCTGGGCACAGGCATGGTCACACACTCACCCCCAGGGAGCAGATCCACGGGGGTTCAGTATATTCAGTATATTCAGTATTTTATACCCCTGGCAGACCCACGGGGGTTCAGTATATTCAGTATTTTATACCCCTGGCAGACCCACGGGGGTTCAGTATATTCAGTATATTCAGTATATTCAGTATTTTATACCCCTGGCAGACCCACAGGGGTTCAGTATATCCAATATTTTACACCCCTTGCAGATCTAGGGAGGCTTTAGTATATTCAGTATTTTACACCCCTGGCAGATCTAAGGAGGTTCAGTATATTCAATATTTTATACCCTTGGCAGAACCAAAGGGGTTTAGCATATTCAATATTTTACACCCCTTGCAGACCTAGGGGTGTTTAGTATATTCAGTATTTTCCAGCCCTGGCAGACCCACAAGGGTTTAGTATATCCAATATTTTCCAGCCCTGGCAGACCCACAGAGGTTTAGTATATTCAGTATTTTATACTCCTGGCAGACCCATGGGGGTTTAGCATATTCAGTATTTTCCAGCCCTGCCCTCAGCCTGTGGCTGGAGGGAAACAGGACAGATGTCCCCCTGCTGCAGAGGGTCCAGCAGGCTGGGAACAGGCAGCAATCTTTGTTTTTTACAAGCAAAACCCCCCCTGGAAGGGGCCATCAGCACAGAGAGCACTCCTGGCTGGGCACACAGAAAATGTGTGCTTTGCCATGTGTTTGTGCTGTGACGCCTTCATGCGTGCTTGCACAAACCCGAGCTGGCACACTGCACCTCTGTGCTCAGAATACACAAACCCTGGGAAGAGAGGAGGTTGAGATGGGATTTGGGTAAGGAATTCTCCCCTGGGAGGGTGGGGAGGCCCTGGCTGTGGCTGTCCCTGGATCCCTGTCCAAAGCTGGGTTGGACAGGACATGGAGCAGCTTGGGATGGTGGAAGGTGTCCCCACCATGGCAGGGGTGGCACTGGATGGGTTTAGGGTCCCTTCCATCCCAAACCATTCCAGGATTCCACGCAATACAGGGAAAAATTATCAGGGGAATAAAGCTCCTCTTCTGAACACTTATTTCAACCTCCTAAGACATCCAGTGCAGACACAGAGATCCACAAACAGCAAATCCACACACAGGGGACAATCTGCTCCCCAATCCCTCTTTCATGAAGCCACAGATGTCCCTTAATGACATTTCTACATTTCTGTGATTTCCTCCAAGTTCACAGCAGCGTGGGAAGTAAAAAAAAAAAAACAAGAACAACAACAACAAAAAAACCCCTAAACAACACAACAACTTCATGAAGGACAAATCCTAAGCTAAAGAATCATCATTTCAGCAAATCCTGAGCTAAAGAATCATCATTTTGCAACTTAGAAAAAGTGGAATTTCCACATTTCAGCCTCTTAACAGCAGAGGCTCCCTGTAGCTGCAGCAGCTCCTGAAGCTGAAAGCAAACAGGAAACATCTCCTGAGGAAGTGCAGTGCTCGGAAGGGAACAGCCCACTGTGAAATGCCTGAGCTCTGGGTAGGAATTCCAGCCTCTATAAATAGCCACAGCCACGGTCGTGTTAGCCCGGGCTTCCAGCTCCTAATTGCCTCCAAAAGGATATCTTAAAAAGTTAGAAAACGTTGCTTTTTGTAAGTACTACCCTCCAAATAGTCACAACTCACAGCCAGCAGGGCATCCTCTGTGTGGCTTCACATTCCCCAGAGCAGCCTCACCTCCCAAAGACTCCCAGGGACTCAAAAATTCCCTTCAAGTGCCCACGCAGTGCAAACAAAGGGCTGAGGAGGCTCAGACAGATTAATTTGCCAGGAAAGGTGCATGACCTGCAGGCAGAGAATTCAACGTGCTGCCTGTGAGGCACCACTTCAGCCACACTGTGATTCTCCCATATGGTAAAAAAGGAGAAAAGGCTGCAGGAGTTAGGGAAGCACCAAAAAAACCCCTCAGTGGGTCTGTGAACTGCATGCAAAACAAAACATGTTAGTGACAGAAGCGGTGGCAGGGGGAATTAGAAACAAATCAGGAAATGTTAAGGGGAGAGAGGAAGAACTGCTAGAGAAAAAGTGAGGATGTAAGGAGGAGAGAGTTTAATTGGTATGCACCTTGGTTACAGGTGTACAGATCCCCAGGAAAATGTGGCAGGAGGGTAAAATCCCGAGTCCTTCCCGAAGTCAGCAGTGATCTGCAGCCTTAGAGATGCCATCACAGCATCTGCCAGCTAGAGCACACCTCCATTTCCCTGGGAAAAATCCTCGGCAGGGACTCCCTCTGTGCTGCAGCAGCTGGGAAGTCACATGAGGCTTCATTTCCAGAAAAAAAAAAAAAAGTGCATTTCTCCCTCTCTGGGTATGATGGGAGCTGTAGTTCCTTGGGCAGAGCAGAGAGTGCCTGAGAGCCATTTCTGAGCTGCGACTGCAGCCTCTGTCCTGAACAGCAACCTACAGCCTGCAGAGGGAGAGAAAAGTGGAGCAGCAGCACAGCACCTTCAGCAACTTGGGATTAGAGAGTGGAGAAAAACACCCCTCCATCAAAAGGAGAAAAATAATTCCCTGGAGAGACTTGAGAATAGGAAGAATGGGGACTAGGAAGAAAATTTGTGTCAGGAGAATGAGGGGCAGCACCAGGAAGGCAGAGAAACTGGGATGATTCAGCTTGTAACTGCTGCTTTCTTGAGCAATATTGGAATAAAAAATTCCTGCTCTGGCACCGTCTCTCCCTGCCCTCATTGTCCTGCCTGTTTGAACTCAACCTTCCCTTTGCCTGAGGTGGTGCAATACCTCTCCCAGCTCGGGAGAGGCTCAGGCACTCTGCAAAGCTGGGTAACAGAGAGCTCTGTGACTCATGGCATGCCGCAGAGAGAAATCCCCCTTCTCATTTTCTGGTCAATTCAAAGGAAAGTCGTTTCCTGATTTTTGCCTTCATTGCCAGGAACTTGCAGCCACTGTGAGAAGGCAGCAAGACGTCACAGCCTTGGGCAGAAATATTGTGGCCTGATGGTTTTTGCACTTAGAGACAAGGAGATTCTGATTTAGATCATGGTCTGAAATAATTCCCATCACACCATATCCCAACACCTGAACAGGACAAGATTTTCACTCAGCATAATGCTGTACACACAGACTCCTCAAAGCAGAGTGCTTTTAAATGCCTGAAGCCTTCAGACCTGTTGGAACTGAAGCCTTTCCAGTCCATCAAGCTGAATCTTTACATGCAACCCAACAGTCTGGGGCTCCTGGGCTGGCACTGCCTGAGGGATCATCCATGGAGACTCCAGGGAAACCAAACCTTCTGTGCCCCTCTGGATCTGTGGGGTATCTCCTGCAAGATCCCATTAAAAAATAACCTCCAGTTTCAGGTAGAGTGGTGAAGCACGCACACTATGTTTTTTGGGGTTTTTTTTGCTTTAAGAATAAAAGCCATTGGGGGGATGACTAGAGGAGGAGAAAGATCCTGAATCCTTCATTTCTGAAACCCGAGACAGAAGAAAGCAGCTAAAGAACACAACTTGAGGCTGCAGAGAGGCATTTCAGAGCAGCACTGAAAGCCTCCCCCAGCCCCTCCTGCACCCTCAGGGGCTCTCCTGGGGACAGTGGCATCAACAACAGGGCAGAACAAAGGCTGGCAACAGGAACAGAGTGCAGAGGATGCCCCTTCCCCACAGAGCCACACTCCCTTGGGCACCCAGCATCAATCCTGGCTCCTCAGGGCACTGATGGGTGGCAGGTGCTGCACAAAGCCTGAACTCACGGCAAGAACTCTAAACCTGGAGCAAAGATCCTTGTGCAGAGCACAGAAATAATGAAATCTTACAGTGCTGGAAGCTTTGCCAGACCCTCAAGCAGGCCCATATTCCCATGGCCTGGCACTGAAACAGCAGGAAGGGGGTCAGGAGAGGCAGCACTCAGCAGCCAAAGGATTGGGGCAGGGCTCATCAAAGGAAGGGAAAGCAGGCAGCAAGGAAAGCTTCAGGAAAAGAATTAGGTTAAAGTTGGAGGGGGAAAAAGCAAAGGGGCTCAAGGACAGATCCTGGCTGGTGCCATCCCAGTGCCTGACCTTGTTCCACACGCGCCACCTCATCAGCAAAGCACACAGCAAAGGCTCTGCACAGGCCAGGGAGGGATGGATGGGCAGGCAGACAAGCAGAAGAAGAAAGGCAGAGGCCAGCGAGCACTCACACGGTTACAGTCATCGGCAGGAAGGGGGGAGCCTGTCCCAGGCCAGCTCCCAGCAACCTGAGGGAGCTTCCCTTCAGCAGCAGGGGAGGAAACACCGCTGGAGCCAAAGAGGATAAAATCCCAGCTGGGTTACACACGCACAGTGGGGCAGGGGGAAAAGCAGCACAGAGCCGTGACCTCGGAGTCCAGCGTGGAAGGATGCAGTGCTGCCATGGAGGCAGCCCTGGGATGGCTTTTTGGGGGGCTGCTGTGGCCACTGCAGGCTGGCCCCAGAGGAAGCAGCAGTGACGAGGCTGATGAGAGGGCAGAGCTGTGCAGAGAGCCCCACAGAGCCCGAGCTGCGCAGGAGGCACCCGGCTCTCTGCTCTGCTCTCAGATTTCTCCCATCACAGGCAATTCTCTTTTAAAGGAGCAGCTGCCTTGAAGCCTTTAGCCAGATGCACTGCTGCTGTGGGGCAAGATGCAAAAACTGAGAGAAGGAATTCTCTACTGAAACAAAGAGAATTGGAGGGTAGTGATTACTGGAATGAAATTCCCAAGGGCTTTCCACTACCACTATCACAGCTTTTCCCAAATCTCCTCAAACAGGGGAGAAAACAGCTGGTGAAAATGTGGATGCTCAGCTCAGAAGGAAGCCAGGGGATGCCTTGCAGAGGTAAAATCCTTAAAAGGATGCTCCAAGCTCCTTTTGAATGGTTGGCACCTCTCCTTTTTGACTGCTGATTATGAAATGGGAAGATGCAGGCATTTCCCAAGGTCACCATTGCAAATATTTTCATATTCTGAAGATTTACAGCACTAAAAGCATGGAACAGGCCGTGATGGAGAGTGTGTGTGCTGACTGCAAAGTCAGGAGAGAGCTTTGTCCAGGCACTCACACTGGCAGAAACCTCTACAACACAAGAGCAGCAGGATCCTTCACCAAACCACTGCAAAACACCTCAAATTCCCAGTTCAGACCAGTGGAATTTTTCTGCTCCTACAGAGAACTAAGAAGAAATACCCTGCAGTGAGCAGCTGCATTTCAGAAAGAGCTGATGGCTGTAACATGCAAAGGTCTCTGTAAGGACAGGAGCACAGGCATTCCAGCTGAAGGAAGCGATTCCCAGTTCCCTTTCCAGCACTCACAACCTGCCCGAGTCCCAGGGGAAGCTGAGGCGGCACCAGAGTGGCTCAAGAGCAAATTTCTCCTGCAGCTGCTTAGGCAGAAGGATCAGCATCCCCCTGTGCCTTCAGCTTCCCTCAGCCAGGGCTGGGACCAGCAAAACTCCAGAGCCCTCAGAAACCAGATTCTCCAAAAATTAGAGGGGGAGAACAAAAGGAAATATACAGTAAAAATAAACCTCCTGTTTCTGCTCTCCAGCTCTGCCTGCCAGTTTATTGGCTCCACGAGTGGGTTGTATCTCACTTATCCCTGCACTATCTCTCCTCACCTGTGCATTTATCCTTTCTCTGCCCACTGTGCATCAAACAAGTCACCATAAATTCAGAGATATTGCCCCATCTCATCCCCAAGATTAAGCAAAACCTGAAATCTTCAAGATTTTATTCAAAGCAGAAGCAGATTAAAGCTGTAGCAACCCAAGGAGCTCCTACCTTGAGACACCCTTTGTACCCCACTGCTCTGAGTTAAAAATCTCTGTAAAAAGGGTGGGAAAAGGTGGCCTTTAACTCCTCCCAGACACCACCAGCAGCAGCTCCATCTGCTAACTCGACTCTTCAGCACAAGAAGAGACACTCTGTGGCCCAGCTGGGATGTCTGACATCATATCTGAGAGTTTCATTAAGTGGACACACATTTCCACCTCCCAGGAAGCATTCTGAAATGGGAAAATCCCCTTTTAAACTGGATTTTGGCTGCAAAGAAGCTAAGGGACACGTTCTGTTATGTGCATTCTCACATTTTATTTGTCTTCTCTATTGGTTAGACCCACAGATGGAGTTCAGTGCCTCTGAGATCACTTTTTACTTCCCCTTAGACAGCACACCAGGCCCCAGAACATCCCCTAGGAAATTCTACACGCAAATAACATTTACAAAATATTTTTGTCACGACAGCAAACCGGATTTGCAATGATTCACAAGGAAAAGATGTCAGAGAAAAAGGGTTCCTGAGGAGCTGCACCCCATCCCACCCCATTTTACTTGGACACCACCTTTGTGTCACAGCAGTTGCCCCACGCAGGGTGGAAGCAAGGGACAAATGCACTCCCAGAGCTTTTTCTTCTTTGCAGGAGGAGCAGCAGGCACACTCATGGCATGATTCACACCTTGGCTTTCTGCTGCCAGCCCAGCTGAAACGTTCCCAGCGTGAAGGAAGGTGGGTTCCTGTGACAGGCAGACAAAGAGGTGTTGCCCACACTCTGCTTTTCCTCAGAGAGCCCTGCACTCATTTCCAGCATCCATTCATTCTGTGAGCATGACTAGCACAGCTAAAATTCCCAAATCCTTGGGGTTTGGGCCCATCAGTAAGATTGGAAGGACAGTTATAAACCTTTAAATGCATCCCACACAGCCCAGCTTAGAAAGGCACCCCCATGAGAGGAGGTGGGCAACTCTGACCTCGGGGTTTAAAGCCAAGTCTGCAATGCCAACCCCAAAGCAGCCACTCCCTGGCCACACAACGAGAATTAACAGCAGGCTGCCCAAGAAACGCTCCCTGCAGAGCATCTCTGAAAGCCCCAGCTCTGGCTGGGAGAGGCTGGAACCAGTTCAGTTCTGTGAGATTCTCTGAAGGTTGATTTTACAGCAGCACTGACGTTCCAGTGCTGCAACAGGAGCCCACAATGGCCTCATCTCTCTTTCCTGGTCTTGTCCTTGATTAGGCCAACAATTGGACCATTTTCAGAGAATCTCAGAGAGCCTCAAAGAGGCTGAGTGGCCCCACATCCCCTCTCAGAATGGGCTCCTTCTCTGTGCTCGTACAGGGCGGAAGGAGGAGTGAGCAGAACAAATCTGAATTAATCCCCTCAACGGGCAGCCCTGCTCTCCACAGCCAGCTGGCACCTCACAGCCAAGGGCTGCTTGGGAAACAGCCCCTGAGCTGGGCATGGGAGCAGGGGAACAAAGCTAAAACGTGACCCATGGGCACTGCCAGGCAGCTGAGTTACACCTGGAGGAGCACAGGGAAACATCTTTGGGTCATTCACACCAAGTTACAGCCCTCAGAAACCATCCCAGCCTCTTCTCCACCACAATATTCCAAGAATCCCAGAGTTCCCAGGACACAGAGCCGCTGGGGTGACCATTAGCTACAGCCTGGAAGTGAAGTGTGGTCACACAACCAACTCCTGCTCCTGGGAACAGGAAGGGAGGGTAAGGAGGGTCTCAGAGAAGGAAAAAGAGGGGCACTAAAACACCTCTGTGCCTCCTCCTCGTGAGCATCAGGAGTGGGTGAGGGTCTGTCAGGCCTCCCCTGCACTCAGTGACAGGCAAAGCACAGCAGGGCTGATCTAATCCTGCCTAAACCATTCCAGCAGAATGGACAGAACTTCCAAAAAAAACCCACCAAAAAATGAGCAGTGGTGGCATCTGAGGAGCAGAGGGCACGTGGTGTTTTCATTCCTGCCAGTGGCCAGGCTGAGGAGAGCAGAGATGAGCTTCAGCTGCTCTTGTCAGCCAGAGGTGAGAGGGGCAAAAAAGGGACATAATCTAAATATTAACTGTGAGAACTAAAAAAGCAGAGGACTTTCACAGCCTTGCAATAAGCTTCCATTGACAGAGGTTTGGAACAGAGTTGAATTCTGGGCTTTGAAATATTTGGAACATAGAAAGTTTCTGAGCTGCAAAAAATAAAGAGCAAGCAACTCTTGTGTGCTGTAAGGTGTACGTGCAGTGTTTAGTGATCGGGTTAAGTAGATCCTTTTAGTAAGCTTTTAGTATTAGCTTATTGGCTGAAAAACTGTTAAAAGGCCTTGGAACAATGAGAACTTTGGTTTCTGTTGTTATGGTGTGAGTTTTACTATTTTTTATATCTCTATTTACACTGAGACTGATAAGGAAATAAACTCATGGAACGCTTCTCAGTCGCCTCGTCTCCTTATTGGTGATTAGAGGCAACAATTAACCATCTTTCTTACAAAAAAACCAACTTGTATCCTTCTGCTTAAACCCTTATTTAATATTAAACTGATTCAGAGTTTGGAGCTAGATCCAAATCATCAACAATTAACCATCTTTCTTACAGAAAAACCAACTTGTATAATTCTGCTAAAACCTTATTTAATATTAACTCAAACTAACTCAGAGTTTGGAGCTCCAAATTCAGAATTTGGAGCTAGATCCAAATCCAAACTCACTTCCAAGTTATTGCAAAAGCATCAGGGCTCTGATCAGGGACCCTGTGAGAGCTCAGCTGCCTCCAAGCCTGATCCAGAATAGTTTTAAAAACTTCCCTGGGTGGGATAAAAGCTCCTCAGGGATCTGAGTGGATCAGGACCCTTCCCACCGAGGGTCTGTGCTGGATCTCTGCAGGAAAAGGGGCTCAGAACGTTGTAGCAAAGGGAAAAGGACAGAGGGAGAAATAAACACAATCAACAAGCCCATAGAACATAAATAATATGGAATTTATCAGTTTTCAAACTTTGACCTCTTTTCCGCTCCTCCCCCAGCTTCCTGGGAAAATTCAAGCAGCCAACAGAATTTCTTCACCTTGTCTCTGTTGTGAGCTTTTCCCTGATTCCCTGGAAAGCTGTCTTGTGAATTTTGATTCACTGCTTGAGAAATCTTTATCAGATTGCTCAGAGCAACAGCAAACCCTGCAGCCCTGGCAGTGCAGAATTAGGAGCTGCCCAGATTAAGGAACTGAGATGAGATGCAGGATATATCAAAGGCAGAGATCTTAAAGTTAACTGTGCTTCCCCATTTCCTCCGTCAGATATGATCTCTGTGTAAATCATTTGGATTTACAGCAGTGTAAATGTAAATAATTCTGGTTTATTTGGGGTTTTGTGTAAATAGGTTTTTTATTATCTCTTGTAAGCTGCTACTCACTTCTCTCTCCTCCATTTCCAGCCTTGCTCTCCTCTCTTCAACAGTTTCTCTCTTCCTTAGGCTGAGTCTAAGGACTGATTTTTTCTCTGGTTCAGTAGCTTAGCTTTTAATTAAAACACATTTTGCACCCTTAAACCTGATGGGTTCCTCAGTGTCATGATAAAGAACAAATCCTTGGATCAAGCAGGGACAGGCTTATGAATTTGGGGTTAATTTGGTGAAAATTCAAGGTAATTCATGCTAATTTGTCCCTTTTCAGTGATTATGGGGTCTCTCATCTGCACACATCTCCTCCAAATCTGTGCTTCCATCCCAGCCTTACCCACCTTTTGAATTATTATTATTATTATGTCAAGTACAATCATTTGGACCCTCTACCTCCAATTCTGCCTGGATTTGTGCTTCCACAGAAGTGGTGTTTCAGCATCTGAGCCACTCAGACTCAATTCACCACCTCTGCTTTCCTGTGAGGTAAAAAAGGAACTCTGATTTCATAAATAGCGACACAAAGTGACTCACCCAGGCAATCAGCGAGCCCTAAATTCACACAAAGCCTCCTTCAGCACATCCCACTCAATTCTTCCTTCCAAAAACACCCGTGAGAGACATTGCTCTCCCGAGATGAAGCGTGGAGGGATAACTCACATGGATTTGCAGAGGGAGAGCTTTTTCCTCAGGGAGGAGACGCAGGGGTGGCAGACCTGCCTGCCCGCTGTGCCACCGCACGCTGTGCCAGGGCAGGGCTTCTGGACCATGGCACAACCCTCCAGGCAGCAGCAGCACTCACACCTCCAGGAAAAGGATTGCCAGAGAGCCCCAAATGCACCCAGAGCAGGGTGAAAAATGTTCAGGCTTCTCCTAAAACCTCCAGGAGATGGAGCGTGGCCCTTGGAAATGCCTCACTGAGAAGGGAGCTCCACCAGCAGTGCCTTCGGTGAAGATCATGCCTGGGAGGATTCCAGCCATCCTCGGCTCTGTGTTCTTCCTTCTTCTCATCTCAGAATCAGCTCAGCAGCTCAGCAGCTCAGCAGCCCTTTGCTCTTGGCCTGGGCAGCTTCTTTCAGCACTTTCCCAGCTGTCCTGAGGCAGGTGCAGCTCGTTCCCTGCTCTGAGCATCTCGGGCTCTTTCTGCTCCTGCCCTCCTCTGGAATGCCAGGGCAGTGTGCCAAGGCAAGGTGCACCTTCCAGGGCACGGCACGTGGCTCCCTGCCCTCCTTTCTGCTCCCATCCTGCAGCTCTGATGAAATCCTGGCTGGCTGGGGGGTTTTTAGGGGTTTTTTTAACAGTTGATGTACAACAGTCGATGGACAAGTGACCAGAACTGCCTTGGAGTTCCTCAAAACAGAAGCTCAGAGCTTCAAATCTGTGCTTGGAGGACTCTGTTACTGGTCAAAAAAATACCACCCAAAAGCAGCAAAAATAAATCCTCCTCATTCCGTTTCGGGGGAGTCTACAAGAGTCAAGGTGCCTCAGAAACAACCTTCATCTTTGTTTTTATAAAAGCTGACAGCAAGCTCTCAAAGGCTCTGGCAGCCTTCTCAGTAATTCCTGTCCAGCTTACATTAAAAGGTGTGTTTGAGTTTGGGTTTTTTTGGTGCAGTTTCATGAGCACAAACCACCAATATCCAAAGGAAGACTGCACCAGTGGAGGCTGAGGGAATTACATCAGCAAATGAGACCAAACAAACCAGCAGAAAAGGTAATTTACTATCCCTCCTGTGGATAATTTTAGGATCCATGAAAAGAGTAATTAAATTTAGGCAGCAGGGACATTGCTGGTCCTAAATATAAGAGGTCAGTAGGCTCAGCATTGCTCTGGCTTTGCATAAATAATTTTGAGATCTGCCCGGGCTGCTCAAATCTGCCCTTCCCAGCCAGGAAAACGTTGTTAGCACCAACTAAATGCTGCCTTTAAAATCCATCTGAAACCGGCAGCACCTCCAAAGGATTCCCGGCTGCTGCACCCAGAAATTCATTAACAAATCCTCACCCTATGGAATTCCAGCTGAAATGGAATAACAGCACCTCACACTGAGGTGATGCCCTCAGAACTCCCCTGCTTTGCTGTCCCACTCTTTATGCCCTGGCTGCAAACCTGTCACTCAATTAGGGGTGTTTTGTTAATTAGTCCGGGCTCCACAGCCATGGGGAGATGGATAATTGGAGTGAAAAGTGGAGGAAAAGGTGAGCTACAACTCCCAAGTGCTGATTCCGAGCCAAAAACCCTCATGGGATATTAACTGGCTCCTTAGGGTCACTCTCAGTGAGTCAATTCCTGCTCTTTCAGGGGCTGGATGCATTTCCCCACTTTCAAGCTGATGGAAAATGCCATCAATTTTTAAACATTGCCAAGACCAACATAAATCACATTTCTTCTTAGATGGCTCTGAGAAGTGCAAGGAAAATAAACCAGAGATAACTCAAGGCTCACAGTTCGTGCCCAGTGCAAGAAACCTCAGCAGATTCAGGCTCAGAAGTTGACCTACAAGATGCGGCAGAACTCCTCATCATGTGGCTCTGAGCAAAGCAACTTTCATAAATCATGCACCAAAACAAACAGCAAAAATCAGTTTTTCAACAGCTTTTGTGCCAATGCTGCAATTTGAAATGGTCATTAATCAACCCAAATTAAAGTTTCTTCTGGAACTTCACAGCAGTTCTGTCCCAGGTGCTGCACACAAGTTCCAGACTTCAGGACTGCCCCAACACAACCCAAGTGAATAAAACAACCAAGCTCAGAGGTGTCTTTGCTGAGGACAGGATCCACCCAGGAAATTCCATTTGTGTTTTTAAGGATCAGAGGTGCTCATTGCCAACACACAGCATCTCTGATGAAGCTGCCACAGCAGCTGGAGTTTGGGAAATGAGCCTTAAAAGAAAATTCTGGCTATTTCAAGGGCTGGATGCATTGTCCCGCTTTCAAGGTGATGAAAACACCACTTTTTAGACATCAATAAGACCAATTTAAATCACTTTTTTTTTGTTAAACAGCTCTGAGAAGTAGAAGGGAAATAAAGCAGGAGCTGGAGCTGTCCCAGTGAGCGGTCCCAGCACAGACTCACCTGTCCTCACGCGTGCAGGGGCTCAGGAACCGCGCAGAGTCATCGTCGTGGCTGCTCTGCTGGCTGCTCTGCTGGCTGCTGCAACACAGACAGGCACAGTTAGAGCTGGGGAACCTCCTGGGCACAGCTGAAATCCAGATCGAGGAAAACAGATCTGTGTGACTTCCCCTGGAATGCTCGGCTTAAATCCAGATCAAGGAAAACATCTTTGTGACCTCTGGAACAGTCAGATCTAAATCCAGATCAAGGAAAACTCACACAGAACAGTTTGACCTCCTTTGGAACACTCAGCTTTAAATCCAAATTGAGGAAAACAGATCTTTGTGACCTCTGGAACACTCATCTTAAATCCAGATTGAGGAAAACACAGATAGGGCTGGGGAACCTCCTCTAAAACACTCAGTTTGAATTCAGATTGAGGAAAACACAGACAGAGCTGAGTAATGGCCTCTAAAACACTCAGTTTAAATCCAGATCACAGAAAACAAATGTTTGTGACCTCTGGAACAGTTAGCTTTAAATCAAGGTCAAGGAAAACACAGACAGAGCTGGATAATCTCTGGAACACTCAGTTTAAGTCCAGGTTGAGAAAAACAGATTCTTGTGACCTCTGGAACACTCAGCTGAAATCCAGAGGGAGGAAAACACAGATAGAGCTGAGTAACCTCCTCTGGAACACTCAGCTGAAATCCAGAGGGAGGAAAACACAGATAGAGCTGAGTAACCTCCTCTGGAACACTCAGCTGAAATCCACATCACAGAAAACATCTTTGTGACCTCTGGAACATNCTCTAAAACACTCAGTTTAAATCCAGATCACAGAAAACAAATGTTTGTGACCTCTGGAACAGTTAGCTTTAAATCAAGGTCAAGGAAAACACAGACAGAGCTGGATAATCTCTGGAACACTCAGTTTAAGTCCAGGTTGAGAAAAACAGATTCTTGTGACCTCTGGAACACTCAGCTGAAATCCAGAGGGAGGAAAACACAGATAGAGCTGAGTAACCTCCTCTGGAACACTCAGCTGAAATCCACATCACAGAAAACATCTTTGTGACCTCTGGAACATTCACCTTAAATCCAGATTGAGGAAAACAGATCTCTGTGACCTCTGGAACACTCAGCTTAAATCCAAATGGAAGCAAACACAGATAGAGCTGGGAAACCTCCTCTAAAACACTCAGCTGAAATCCAGATTGAGGAAAACACAGACAGAGCTGCTTGACCTCCTTTGGAACACTCAGCTTTAGATCCAGTTGGAGGAAAACACAGACAGATCTGGGTAATTCCTCTGGAACACCCAGCTTTAAACCCAGACGAAGGAAAACACAAAGCTCACGCTGCACATTTGGGGTTGGAAAGAGGAAACAACAAGAGGCATTATGTTTGTGTCTGACTCACAACTAACAGGAGGGTTTGGAGTCTCCTAATCTCCCTTTGTGACGCTTCCCTGAGCATTTTCTGAGCTATAAAAGTGACCTTGCACATCACCCGGGCACATCTCAGAACTCCTCACAGCCAAACACTCCAACACCGAGCTGCTGGGTGGTTATACCCACTCCAGTCCCAGGCAGAGGCAGAAAAGAGCAGCAAAACCCAACTTTTGTGGTGGCCAGCGCTGAATTTCTGGTGAGATTTGCAAGCTGAGCCCACAAGATGTCACTGTGCCCCTGCATTGGGTGTTTTGTGGGCGATAATTGCATTTCCTGCACATTTATCCTGTGGAGTTCGCCTCAGTCCGCCTCTGGCAGCTCCAGGGGCTGCTCAGGATTTCTGCTACAGCTTCATGTCCTGGCAGCAGCTCCTGCTGAGCACGGGCAGAGCTGATTCTGCCTCCAGGGGAGGCTGGAGGGGCTCCTGGGAGAGATTCAATCTGCTCTGCTGGCTCTGAAATCACGGCAAACCAGCAGCACCAACAGGTCTGGGAACTCCTGTTGGAACCCTGGGCACTGAGAATTCCAGGCTTTCTGTGCTGACAGGCTCTGACCCCCAAGCAAACCCTGCACTGACCTGAGGCCATGGAAAAGGCTCCCAAAATTGAGTGACAGCGCTGGGATTGTGGGTGTGGAGTTTGGATAGAAGTGTGTGATATCACAGGGGGGAAAACTCAGAGTTTAAGGGTTTAGAATACAGGAATAGATATATAAAGCAAGGTGGAGGATTTAGGGCAGAGGCTGAGTCCTTTTTCACCTTCTTCTCCATGGTCTGGGTGGGGTTTTGTAATTGGGTGAAAAAATCTGCATTGTGAGCCATGGGTGTCTGGTTATTGGGTTAAAAGTAAAAATAATTTCGATGTCATTTCATAATTGGAGAGTTTATCCTTAAAAGGTCTTGTAGAGAGAAATAGGGACCATTTTTATTTTGTTAGCTTGAAGTGCTGTAGAACTCACAGTTTGTGAGACTGTGACATAGATAAGAATTAATAAACATCTGAGTCCAAACAAGAAACACCATCTCAAGAACTTAATCCCAACTCTAGCAGAAAAGAAGATAAAACACAACAAACTCAGACCTGGATAAATTTCTCTGTTGGGTAGGATCTAAATCATTAAATCGAACTAGTTTAAATATGCATTACCTGCCTGCAGTCACTGGACACATCACAGTGTGCAGAGGCACAGAAATACAAATATGGGATTAAAAAAAAAACCTCCACAAAATTACATCTTTTTGTTCTAAAGAGCAATTTTTATCCAGTAACATCTGATTTGGGGGAAACAGTACCAAAACTGCAAATAGCACATTTCCATGAAGTGTACTTGAGAATTAAAATAAAGGGATGGGTTTTCCCTTCTCCCTTCTGGTAGGAGTTTTTGAGCAAAGAATTTGCAGTTTTCTGCAAACAATAAAAAGCCAGTCAATCTTAATTTCAGTCAATATCTTCCTCAACCACCTTCGTTTTGACCAGCTGCTTCTCTGAGGCCATCAAGGGCTCCAGCTTGTTGAACATGACCTTTCTGAGAGCACAATGCCTGGCTTGGGGACACCTTCAGCATTTGGGGGACATCCCCTGGCATTGTCCAGCATTTCTGCCTCTCCAGAGCATGAGACAGAACGTTGCTACTGTTATGAGAGAGAGAAGAGCAGGCTGAAGCTTTCAGAAAAGGTAATTAGTGATCAAGAGTTATAAAAACTCTTGAAAAACCAACACAGAGATCAGCCTCTGGGGCTGGGCATAGGAAACCACAAAAACTCCTGCAATAAGGGAGGAAGAATTCTGTATTGGCTCCAAGCTGTAAATTGACAGCTGGGTGAGAACAATTCATTCCTAAAAGCAAATAAAGCTTTTTCTTGCGCTTCTGAGGTTAATTATGGCCCAGTGCACTGGGAAAGAGCACAGAGGGAATCACATTTACCCTCCTCTGCCAAAGGAATCCCCCCCTTTTGATCACAGCAAGCCCTGCTGAGATTATTTCTGTAATTTCTTGTTTCTGCATAGAAAACCCTCCCACCAAACTTCCCCATTCGGGTTCAGATGGAGCCAAACTTACCCAAGGAGAATTCCCAGTCTATCCCAGCCCAGCAATGCTGGGAACACCACGTGAAAGCTCCCTTTGGGACAGCTAAAATGAACCTTAGACCTCTTCCTGCTCATCCACCCAATAAAGTTCACATTCCAAATGGAGGTTTAAAATTTAACAGAACCCAGGTACAGCAGCTCATTGAAATACAACACCTCAACCCGAGATTGTGAGCAATTAAACAGAGAAAAATCACTTTTAACCCAGCTGTCCCTTCAGCATGAGCTGTTCACCAGAGCAGTGTTTTGCATAAAACTGGGAGCTTTTCACACACAAAAGAAAATTATTTCAACCTTCTGGTTATTAGGCAGTGAAGCAGTTAAACTGACTAAAATGCTCAGGGTGGTTGAAATGCAGAGCCTGCTGGTTTTGTGATGTTTTTCAGTCCATTCGAGGATAACCTGCTATTAAGTGTTCCTTTGGTATAATGACAATTTATATAATGACAATTTAAAACACGGCATAATGAAAGGAGATGAAGAGAGGTGGGATTTGTACTGAGGAATAACACGGAAAGAAGCATTCTGACAGAATTTTGTATCCACAGAGGAGGTCAAAAGCTGGATAAAACTCTCAGGAGATCAGCAAAACAAGCTTGTCTCATTCAGAAGCTCAACAGAGAGAAACTTGAATTTGGACAAGGTTTAAATCTTCAGGTGCACGAGCCCAGGGTACCCCTTTTATCCCTGTAATTTCTAAGACAATAAAAATAATTTAAGGTTTGTGCCCTGTGGTTTTTCCTTAATTCTCATGCAAACTCATTAGTTATTACTTTAGAAAATGAAGAAAACTCCTCAGCACAGATTAACCAGGCCTTTTAATAATTAAATCTTTGAAGATTCTGCTTTCAACACTCCTCCACCAAACAATTTACCCAGGTAACCCAAGTACAAAAAACGCCATTTTTCTAATGACTAAACCCAGGTGTTCTGATCTCACACACTTTGTTTGAAGCAAATTCAAATTTGCTGTTGTTGACTTAAATATTTCAATATTTCTCTTGCACTAGGGAAGTTATGAGCTATTAACTAGATTTTGTACTATTATTATTTATTTAAAAAGGCAGAAAAGTCTCATTTTATTCAGAGATTTCAGTCTCTGAAGGATAAGGCAAAGCCAGGATCTCTGATTTTATGCATGAACAGGCTTTCAGAGCTGAGCAGCTCTCCCAGTGGGAGATATTTGTCATTATTTCACAAAGTTCAGGCACTCAGGTCAATTTTTGCACACCAAGAACCTTCTGGAACTCCTTTGCCCTCCAGGTGTGGGTGGTGAACCCACTGTACTTTCAAATCTCCAGGTGTGTTTGGCAGAATTTTAATCCAAGGACTTTTTTTTCCCAAAGTTGAGAATGAATGGGATAAGGAGAGGAACGGGACAGAAAGAGCTGTGTCCTGGGAAATGGGATCAGTTCAGGAGTTTGGAGCATTATCCAAAAATGTGCTGCCCAGGGG
>VWYP01032087.1:1831-17270 GCA_013400435.1 Pycnonotus jocosus
TAAAACACTAAAATATGAACTAAATTAAAATAAAATACCCATTGTTTGCCCTTGTTTTGAATTAGTTTATGGCTAAGCTGTGAGCAATTATACTTTACAAATTACCCATATTTCAGGTTCTTGAAAAGAAATTACATTTTTGAAAGGGGTATATTGTCCTTTCATGAAAGGAGTATCCTTCATGAAAGCAAAGTATACCTTCTTGAGAGCTTGATTTTACTCAAATTCAACACTATTCTTCTAAATAAAAAATAGTTGGTACTGAATAACATTAATAAAACTGAGCAATTACTTAAAAGTAGAGTGCAAGAGGGTAAAACAAAAATTATCTCAACCATGGTTTTGAAAAGAAAGTTTTCTCAACTTTATAAATGTAGCTACACAATGTGAGGACAGAAGAAAGTTTCTTTTATCTCAGACTCTTGCTTTACATATTATTTCTTATTTGACATCCAGTGGAATTGCTGTCACCCCTAGTAAATCAGGGGCTTTATTCCTTTTCTTTAGTTCCTTTTCAGTGCTTTCTTAATGAATTTGATGAGAAGCTAAAATCAGCAAGTACAGAAATTACAAGTTCCTGCCACCTTAGCAAAGTTACAGGACAAAAAAAGCTGCAAGAAAAGCTTCTCACATTACTATGGATCTGTCTCAGAAATCAACGGAAGGAGCAGGACAAAATCAGAGTTCTGGTGCCTTAGCTGAAAACAGGATCAACAAATGCCAATTTTCCAGCACAACTTTTGCCAAATTTGAATGAGACTGAG
This sequence comes from Pycnonotus jocosus, assembly GCA_013400435.1. Classification (NCBI taxonomy): domain Eukaryota; kingdom Metazoa; phylum Chordata; class Aves; order Passeriformes; family Pycnonotidae; genus Pycnonotus; species Pycnonotus jocosus. The sequence goes on from VWYP01032087.1 coordinate 2,596, forward strand.
TATTCTCTTCATTTTCAGAATAAAACAGAAGGGTTGTTTTAAGCCAGAATTTCAAATACAGATAAAAAAATTTCACATCACTGGATCATGAAAGCTGGAATCACTATTTCCTGAAGGCATGCTTCATCTTTCATTAGCCAAGAAAATTTTTCCAACCCTGATATCTGCCAGCTCACTGGAGAAACCAGCCAGTAACTGTAAATAGTCTAATTTCTTTTATTGCAGAAGGCAGTTCTTGTTCAGACTTGAAACACATTGGCTCACTAATGTAGGAAATTACTGGGATTCATGCTCATTACTTTTCTTTTCTCTTAATGGATACAAATCCTTATCTTCCAGGTCTCCTAATGCAAGATTTACGTGAAAAATATCTAACTTCACTAACCAGCAGAATTGATGTAAGATTTTGAAAAGCATGTGTACCTGCACTGAGCTAAATTATGTACATCTGTAAAAAAAAAGCAATAAAAATTACTGTAGAACTTGTACAATTAAGACTTCATTTAAGAGCAGATCCAGCATACACATGCAAAAGCAGAACAGGACAGGAAACAGCTTCTGGTGAACTAATCAGTTTTCTTCCATTTTCTGTGCTAGGTATGTGACAGTTATTTCACCTCCTCCTGCCCCATCTGTTACACTAGTTTGGTACTTCTTCAAATAAAAAGGAATCAGGTTCACAGTTGGAATAATGCATCTCTTGAAAGAAGTGGTTTTGCACAAAAGACAACATAGGTTTGGTTGTTGTTGTTGTTGTTGTTTTATTTCCCCAAATATCACTTAAATTCAATTGATATAAACAAGAAGGGAGTGTCAAAAATGCTTCCTACTTATCAGCTCTCACTGTTCTCAGTGGGAACTGCTGGGTGCTTTTAAAAATAATTTTCTCTGTACTAGGTGCCTGACTTGGAGCAGCAGCATTATGAAACAGTTTTTAAAGCCTGAACCAATTTTATTTACTATTTTATTATAAGGAACAATATAAAGGATAAGATCCTTTGTTTAGGACTGTGTACTCTACAGTTGTACAGTTCTGTAAAGAATTAGAGGAATAGGTAGCAAAGATAAAATGTGCATTCATGAATGTGGTTAACATAACCAATTAACATTATGCAAGTAAATGAGCTATTTGTTACTGCATTTCAAAAGAAATAATATTTGCATGCTCAATTTACCTCATACAAAAGGATCTAATCTGCTGATTCCCAAATACATTGTGAAAAGAAATGTGCATGTGAAATCAGTGGCTCATTGCACACGTAAAGCCTATACTGACTTAATTGTAATAGTTCCTTCTTCCCATAAAAGTGCACAAATTCAGTTTATGCATTCAAATAATCTAATTTTGCCAGGTGTCTATTAAACTGAATTTGCCATTGCAAGATGCAGTTAAGGACATTAAAAAAACTTGTGAAGTGCAACTCTGTAATAAAAAAGTGCCTCCATACGAATTTTATATTGTTCCACAACTAGCTTATTCAGATTCTACTCTCTTTATTAGATTTTAGTTCTTAACTCATTATTGAAGCACAGTTCAAGGATGAGTGAAACACCTTATGTTCATTATTTGTACTCAGAATTATTTAATAACACCTTGCTAGCATTGTATTAGTCACTGATAAAACAAAGAGTTTTGCAGAGAATATCATCACTCAATAGTAAGATTATTTACCTATGTGTCCTAGAAATAAAATCTTTGCAAGATCAGCCTAGTGCACTGGGAAGTGGAGAGTACTATTGAACATAAACATCTCTTTCCCAGTCTCATTATTTTAATAGTCTCACTCCAGGTATTTCCTGATTATTCTTCAATTAATGCAGAATAAAAAAGAATTCTGTAAGACTATGAATTTAAATTTTCTTGCAGTAAATCTCATGACAGTGAATCTTTAGAGGAAGAAACAGGAGGATCAGAAATGTCTATTAGAATAATCTCATGGAAGAGGCAAGAAGAAAATGGTTGGAGGAAGTTTATAACAGCAGCAGTAACAACACAAAAGGCATCCAACCAACATTTATATTCATATTGTGGGGTAACTATTGAATTTTTAGTGTTGCTAAAGAAAATGTTTGGTTTAGTTGCAGACACAGTATATTTAATAGTACTCAAAACCGCAATAAAGACTGCACAGCAGTGCCATTGTTTCATTCATTATTCAGAGTGCAAACATAACACATATAGGGTGCTACACAAACTCCACAGTTGTGGTAGCTGTTCCAGGCTCACAAACTCTTAGTGGCTCCATGTGAATGGGTCATAGGACAACCTTTGGAATGAGGACAGTGTATCAGTAATTTTGCACCTGGCATGACACACAGCTTTGTGATTCACAAGCATGACCTCATTATGCAGTGATGAACTAATAATGGTGTTAGCTGCCACTGCCAGCTCCTTGGACAGATGAAGAGCCAGCAGCATCATACAATGCACACATTAAAATCCTTGTTTCTGCTGAATGTAGAAGTGCAAACTGCAATTTGTTTTTCTGAGGCTTGTGTCAAGGATGAAGCACATGAAACAGCCTCTGCAATACCCCATTACATCTCCATCTGCTAAGAACCCAAAAACCGAAGAAATATTAGCCTTGCTTTAGAGCTTTCTCCAAAATCCCTGAAATCAATGCTCTTCTTTATCACATGACCAGGAAAAAAAAAAAAAAAAGATCCAAAGCCCATTCAGATCATCACAGAAACCTTTCTCATTTTCACTAGCCCTCTGGGCAACAATGAACCTCCAGGATTTAACAATAATCTTCTTTCCAATCTGTCTGATCAGGACTAAGCTTCGTCTCCTCCTCTAGTCTACTCAAGCAAATTCACTTCTGCAACAAAAACCTGAGATTCTAGAGGAAAACTCAGAAACCCTTAATTCTCTGTAAACACAGGGGAATTTACCCCGCTGAAGTACTGGTGAAATGTTTCCAAGGAAACCTCTATGGATAGAGAGCTCCATCTGATTTATTTTTTTATATTTGACATCAGTTAAAATGAGGGGTGTCCTAAAGCCTGCAAACCTTTTCTACCGAACTTTGGCCAATTCGTGACTTCAAAGAAACTGCAGGTACAACTGGAAACTAAGTGTCAGCCTCTTGTTTGATTGAATGACTGTGCATTCTACAATTTTTAGAGCACAAGTAAACCTAACAGTACTTGTGAGTCAGGTAATTCTGAATGCATGTAAGTTAATATTAAAGTCAAGCCCAGATCCACTCTGCGTATATTTGAACACATTCTTTAGTGATGCTGGTTTCAGTGGAGCTGAATTACTTTTGGAAGGTATCACATATTAATCCAACTGCAAATGAACTGCTACAAAACAGTTCTACAAAGGCTTATTACAGGGGTTTTGTAATGCATCATATATAACTTTATTAACCAAATTCCATAATGCTCCCTCTTCACTGGCCTGGAGCCTTGATGAGCAATAGCATCTGGGAAACCAGCCACGGACTTTTCACTTGCTCTGATAATTTTAAGCAGCTAGCTGCAAGCTTCATTTTAATTTCTTTCCCATATCTATCTTTCTTCATTACCAGCTAGATATTTCAGAATTAAATATGCATTGGAGTAAGGTCTAAAATTTCTAAGTCCACCCTCCTGGTCAGACTTAAATAGCTTTTCTAGAGAAAATGGCTTTCATCTTCTCGGGAGAAAGGTGAAAATCTCTTCTGAATGAGTTTATGAGGTGCCTTAACACACCAGATAACACAATTCCAACAGTGAGGCATGGTGTCCACACAAATTACACACATAGATAGCTTTGAAAATCCCATCATGACAAGGAAAGAATGAAGCAAATGAGGATCTTCCAGAAACCTGGATCTCCCAGAAACCAGAGAATTCAGAATTAATAGACTACAGTATTTCATAATTAGTAACAATTCCACTGATAACATTTCACATGATATTTAGCCTATTAAAGCATGATCTGGATTTCCTGTGAGGAATGGAAAAGATTAAGAACTAATAAGAGTGGGGAGGGACCGCTGTTCTCTACTCTGTACAAAACTCTCCCCCACAGAGGGCAGGTCTGGTTTCTTTGATAAACACTAACTCGAGTAGGATTTGTGGTTTCAGTAAAAGAATTATCTTTGTGAAAAGTAAGTGATAGAGACACTAAGGACTCTATAGGAGGCTATAAGTAACACCGGAAAGCAGGGATTTTATGCTGGACATCCTACAGACTTTAACTTGCTTTAACAGTTTACTTGGCATTCACATAGAGGTTGTAGAGAGGAAGCTGCCAACGTGCCAAGCACTTCTGTTACAGAAAATGACCTTTTGTGATATGGGGCACTATCTAGCCTGTATTTTTTGGTACACTTACACCCATCTAAAACTCAGAAAGAGTGCAAATATATATATATATATATATATACACATACACACACACACTCATATATATACGAACGAGTGGTTCAGTATGCATGATTCTTTTCTTCTCTAGTCATTCACACCAGTACCAATCACTTTAAAACACATTTCACTAGTCCATTATCTACAAAAAACCTCAATTTGACACGACCTTCAAACTGACTAAGCATTTAATTCAAATTGCATATACGCTTTAATTAAGTATCAGCTAGGGACAGTGATTAAGAGAATGTCTGTCATTTTAAAAGTGAAATACAGTTTTTCACTGTAGGGTCTACGTGCTTGTCAACTTTGCTCTATCCCCCTCTTTTTTTACTGTTCAGACAATATTGTTATCAACAGTGGTAACAATAACTGCATAAACTGCAACAAAATCCTGTGAAAGAGCTCAGTTACAAACATAGTTCCATCATTATTACAATTCCTTCTCTGAAATAGGCATCTAAGCAGCTAAATGTCCTAGAACCTGGCCAATAGGAATGCATAGGTGGTTTCTTTGAGACTCACAGAGATTAACAGAGGTAAATAAGAAGAACATTTAAAAATATTGAATGAAATAATATTCTGTAAAGTGTAAGTATATACAGACTGGGAAAAGCCTTGTCAGCAATCTATCATGTTTTTTAAATGTTTTTGTCTTCTCTAGCAGCTAAGCATCTTTCCAGGAACACTTGGGTGCAAAGCAGAATAGTATGCCTTTTCCAGCACTCCTCACGAATGAAAATGGAGAAATTCAGAGATTGGCTCAGAAGGAAAAAAACCCCCAACCCACAGGCCCTACTCGAAAGATATTTAGTTGAGAAGAAATACTGTTGTGTGCCAGTAATAACTATGAAAAAGAGAAATGGTGAGGAAAAACACAAATAGGAACTTCTGTGACAACACAAGCTTTGAGAAGATAGCAAAATTTATTGTGGGAAATTTCTAAGCATCTTCTAAGACATTATTATTTAAAGTTGGGCACAACTAAAGCCCACTTTAAAATAAGTAACTAGAGAATTTAGAAATTAATTTCTGGATAGACTAAATTTCTATTTATTTGAAACCAGGCATATTCAGAAAACATTTTATAAACTTAAGGCTGTCAGGTGAGAAACATAAAGCCCAAAATTATTAGCAGGCAGTGTTTTCGCTTTTGTGCAAGTAGTAGTTTGGGGGTCATAAAGACTGAGGAAATGCTTCAGGAGTGCTGATTTAGTCTGCATGATTGCCACTAGTGCCAAAGGTAGCAAGCACTGAGTGGGATCAATAAAGAGTCCTTGGCAGGTAAATACTGTTTCCACAAATTGTGGAGTGTACTTTGTGAAAGGATAAAAGCACAGTTAAAGACTCCCAGAGTCTTCTGACAGAATTCCATGGAAAGCCAGTGGATTACGTGAGCAGTATTATATAAAGCCAACTTTTGGCAATGACATGAAGAAATTAAAAAGGCTAGTAAAGAACAAGCACAGAATTCATCAAAAGAGAAATAAGTGCAACTGTGTCTAACAGTGTTGCTAAAATAACAGAGTAATCATGCAAATTTCCTTTGACACAGAAGATTTACTGCCATGAGCTAGAACTGCTGAAACTTCAATAGTACGCAGGGATAAATGCTTGACCAATTTAGAAAGACATCAATTACACTGAATTCTTGAAATGGTTCATGTGTTTTACCTCTTCATGTTTTGGGGTTTTTAAAATTTCAATAGTGAAGAAAAGGAAAGGAGAACAAGAGTTTCAGCTGTTAATCTTGTCTATGATTTTCTGCCACTCAATGCATGAATTAGCATGTCTTTATTCCACTTACATCTCAAATAAGTATACAATGTCCATACAAATAATTCCTCTTCAATCAAAGGTGTTGGCTAAAAGAGCATAAATGACTGATTCCTCTGAGGAAGACAACTTCCTACAGAAATAATATGACTCATGATACTTTGGAAACAGGGTGCTGTGGGAAACTGTGAAGGGAATAAAGAGAGCTGTACTTTATCAGGCAAGTCATTTCACCTCTCCATGCTAAAATGGAAAGTGAGACTAGAAAACACTACTTCAAAAAGAGAAAAGAGAAAAAAAAAGTGCATTGCAGAAAATTGTACATAAACTGTTAAAATGGGGCTATAAATATGACTTTTGTAGAAAATCCATGAAGTAATCAGTGTTTTAACTGACTGACATATTTGAAAACAGAAAGAACCTCTACATGTGTCTTGTTATACCTTCCAAAAATCTTTACTCAGCTAACACTGCTTCAAGTCAAACACAATTTTGTCCCTTAAGAAAACATTCAGCTTTCATGTTGAAGATGCTTGTGATGAAGAATCCATCACAAACCTTGACAATGTGAACTAATGTTTAAATTTTTTCACTGTTTAAAATGCTGTATTTTGTTGTCCAGTGTCAGTTTTGCCTGATCCAGCAAAAACCCACTACTATCAAAATCTTGTCTCCCAAACATGTGCATATACTCGTTAAGTCATGTATTTAGATTTTCACAATTTAACTAAGAAGACTTGGCCACTTACTTCTTTGTACTCCATGAAATTATTTTCCTTTATATCTTGAACATCCATTATCCCTTCTGATGAGATTTATGGGACTCCTTACTGAACCCTCCACAGTATTCAACTTCTTCAAGCACTTATTTCAGAACTACAGAAATTCAGCAGAAGAACTGCTGAAACTCTTAGCTGACTGCCAAAAATGGGAGTAAAGGTCCTTTTCTTTCTTTATGTGATATCCATTTGATTATATAAGATCCCTTTAGCTCTGTATACCACAGAATTGCACCAAGATCAGTGTCAGACTGATTATTCAATATGACCCATTGAATCTTTTCCAGACTAAGCACTTTTGAGGAATGAATTCCTTGTTTTTATAAATATAATTAATGTTCCTTTTCCAGATGTATTTCCCTAATGAAATGCCTACTTTTTCTTTTCTTAATTTGTCAACTTAACAAGGTTGTTCTGCATCACTGATATTTTCTCTCTTTATTTACAGTTACTCAATCTATAATTTTTCTGCAACTGCTTGTTTCATAAAATTTAAATACAACCAAAAATATTTTCTCCTAAACATCTTGTTTCTGTTATAATGCAGCAGTTTAATCCCTCATTTGCCATTTGAGACCTTTCACATAACTAAAAAACAATGCCACGTACTTTGTGCTCTTCTAGTACGCTAAGGTCTGTTGCCTTACTAAACAGTGCCAAAAGACCTTCTGTAACCCTGTTTTTTCAAAATTACTATTTTTCTAACAAAATTTTAACATCATGAAAATGACAAATATAATGCTTTAAAGAGATTTTCCATGAATAATTTTCAGTTGTTTTTAACATTATCCTTCTCTAGGTCTCCATCACTTGAGTCTGAAAGCAAAATGACAGACCTTCGGTTACCTGAGTTTTCTGGTTTCTCCTTTCTGAAAGACTAATTAGCTTCCTTCTCCCTTTAAAATTCTTCCCCAAATCTACTTTTGTATGAACATTGGGTCTGCAAAGCTTCTCAGCTAGTTCCTTTTAAGTAAAACTGCGACATGGGAAGCTTCACCTCTACCACCTGACACCATTCTAAAAGAAAAATATCAAAACCCCAATAAAACCGCTTTTGTTGTTTTGATAAGTGGAAGATGTTAGAAGACTTGAAAGCAAAGAAGAATTTGCATTAGAAAATGAACCAGAACAAGAGCAGCAATATATTTTAACACTTGTCTAGCAGAATCTGGTCCATCTTATTGGAAACTTCAGAAAAACAGATTCAAAATGCTTGTACAGAGAGTCAAAAGACCTGAATGTGCCAAGAAGTCTGTTTATTTACAGCCTTGTCACGCCACTTCTGCCAGGTGTGTCAGCGTCTGGTATGGAAAAATGCTGCCTCCTCCCCAAGAAATTCCTTGAGTGTGGAAACTGTAGTGGTTTAAGGAAGAAGGAGAGCCTATTTTTGAAGCCAGTAGCCATCCTCTCAAAATGTGCTTCCTGATCAAAATGGAGCTCTCCCGCAGGGCAGAAGGCCCTCAGGGAAGTTTCAGACCACTGCAGGCACATCGCACACTGGCTCTTATGTGTGAGCAAACAGCCTTTGGACAGTTTTTAAAACAGCAGGTTGTAGGGCTGAATCAGATTTGGCAGTGATAAAGCACACCTGGGATAAACCACAACACTGTATTCACCCTGTCCAAACAAAACTTACGGTTCTGGCCCTTTTTAAAAGACCTTTCTATCTACATTTTCTAAGCTTCAACGCAATTACACTCTTCAGCCTAGGCCTCTTTTTGTTTGAATTATCTTTACTCAAGGTTTCCTGCATGGAAATTATCCTTCACAAACCAGTAGCATCTGCTTTTTGTTTCAGCAAATATATTGTGACTGTGGGAATTAACAGGTTTCCTTCCCTAAGCTTTGAGACCTCTTATGGGTACATATCTGTTTCTGTTAACACAGAGATTCTGAGGTTCAAATATTAATTACACCTTAACAAAGATTGTAAAAAAAACATATATATTTTAGCACACAGTCCATTTCTCAAAAATGTGTTTAACTTGGAAACAAAAATTAAATACTTCTTAATAGATTAGCAATCAAGGATGTATTATTAATATAGCTTCAGATGACTAAACAGCTGACAAACATTATTTGGTTCATTTTTCTCTACATACTTAAAAGTACTTAAGTAAGAAAAAAGTTCTCAGATGAGAATGACAGATAAGTTAAATCAACAGAAAACATAAGCTTAGGTAGTAAAAAACTAACAATCCCCTGAAATAACAGATAGAGAAGATTCCTAGATCAATGGAAGATGTATTGGCAACAATTACTTTCTAGATGAAAAGCCGGAGACTAATTTCTTAAAGAATTAATATTTAATAACTTTGCATTTGCACTGGGCTAGACTCCTACTCCCAAATTAAATTGGCTTATAAGTTTTTATAAGAATCGCTGGTCTGACAGACACTTAAAGGTACATTTTCAGCACAGTGCCTAGGAGTTAACACTAATGGGATTAATGCAATGAAGTCCTTCAGCAACACTTTAAATATTAATCTGCTGAGTTACTAATTCATTGTGGTTGCATAAGCGTAAATGGAAGGAGAATTTTGATCTAATAGTTTTATACTATGAGCTAAATATGTGTAGCAGTTTGGTTGCCCCCAGTATAAAACAACATAGTTGCAATAATCAGTGATTTGGAAAAAAAAAAATCAACTCCCATTTGAAGATTTATGTTGGAAAACAAATTTCTTTGCATATCAAATTAAAATGGTCAAATTCACCAAAACAATATGCCTACCAGTACAAAAAATTGGTCTTTTGGACTATAGTAGTTCTTAAGGGCTGCTATGTAAAAATTAAGTGGACCCACAAAGTTCAGGTCTTGGACCAAATTTATTTCTCTCTTTTGAACAGTTTGAATATTTTTTATTTATCCTATCTCACTGGCATTTTTAACAGAAAAATACCATTAACTTCATCAAATACAGGATATAAAAATGATTGAATATTGTATTAATTTGTACCAGCCTATGAATAATTGAATTTCATCTTATATTTTGTTTACTTTTATTTTGATACAGTATTGATATCTTGGTTTATTTAAAGGTGGAACCTTATTTATCAAGTTATCAAAGTTTTAAAAAATAACCTTCAGTACAGCCCAAACTTACAGGAAAATCTACTACTGTGCCTTTTCTAAAACAGGATTTACAAATCTCAGGATTGCTTTCCATATGTTTTTATCTCTTTACCCTGTTTGCTTTGACTTTTGGGGAAAAAACCCCCAAAAACTAGAGAAAAAGAAATAATCAAGTAAATAAAATAAAATAAGTAAAATTAAAGTTAAACCACATCACATAAACGTATTTCCTAAGTCACCAAGTATGGATATTTACATCTATAGCCAGCTACTTCTTAAAATTCTTACCTGAAATTTATCGTGCTCTATCATAAAATGTTAAAGCTGTTAACACCCACAAAACTTGTTCTACAAAAGCAGCTTTCAATGCTTAGAAGAGTTATATTTTGAATCCTAAACTGATCTTTGGACAGTTTATACCCATTTGGTTTTATGTCAACATAGTTCTTTAGCTCTTCTTGTGCTCTAATATTTATCATATCTGCAACATTTGTAGGCAGGAATTATATTCCCTCTCAGATCTTCATTTTTCTAGGTTAAAGGAACCAAATTCTTTTGGCTTCACTCCCACTCTCCTTTGAACCTCACAATATNTTTACTTTTATTTTGATACAGTATTGATATCTTGGTTTATTTAAAGGTGGAACCTTATTTATCAAGTTATCAAAGTTTTAAAAAATAACCTTCAGTACAGCCCAAACTTACAGGAAAATCTACTACTGTGCCTTTTCTAAAACAGGATTTACAAATCTCAGGATTGCTTTCCATATGTTTTTATCTCTTTACCCTGTTTGCTTTGACTTTTGGGGAAAAAACCCCCAAAAACTAGAGAAAAAGAAATAATCAAATAAATAAAATAAAATAAGTAAAACTGAAGTTAAACCACATCACATAAATGTACTTCCTAAGTCACCAAGTATGGATATTTACATCTATAGGCAGCTACTTCTTAAAACTCTTACCTGAAATTTATCGTGCTCTATCATAAAATGTTAAAGCTGTTAACACCCACAAAACTTGTTCTAGAAAAGCAGCTTTCAATGCTTAGAAGAGTTATATTTTCAATCCTAAACTGATCTTTGGACAGTTTATACCCATTTGGTTTTATGTCAACATAGTTCTTTAGCTCTTCTTGTGCTCTAATATTTATCATATCTGCAACATTTGTAGGCAGGAATTATATTCCCTCTCAGATCTTCATTTTTCTAGGTTAAAGGAACCAAATTCTTTTGGCTTCACTCCCACTCTCCTTTGAACCTCACAATATGTTGATTACTCAGATTTCCTGGGCCAGTAACCAGAACATGTGATATGATGTGAGCACCTGCACAGACCATCATGAAATAAAAGTTCACCCACGAATTTACACAACCTCTTACATTTATTTTTAATTGCTTTAGCATTTGACTCTGTAATTGTCTGTTACTGTACAAGGCTTCATACATATCACAAAGTCAGTACATGTAGGTGTGATATTATAGCTGATACTCAGCTGATCAGTGAGAGCTGTGCTGTGATAACTGGTGGCCCATCCAGTCTTTGCAAAATGGTGCTGCACACACTTGAAAAGGTTAAGCAAAGTGTCTTCACTGCTCTGGGCTAAGAGCACATACAGGGCACTGATCATAGGTCAGGTGATGCACTGCAATTCCCAGAACAAAAAGTAAACCTGACATTCTTCAGATTTGACCATATTTTATCCCTTACTGCTAACTTTCACTGAATTATTAAGCCACACAGTAAAAAGTCTGATGGAATGGCCAGCCACCAGCAGCAGCTTTATTGCCAACTGCTCAGCCAAAGGCACTAAGAGTTCAGGAAGTCAGCAGAGTCATCAGGCTCTCAGTGGTGAGTGGTTTTGAATAGTTTGCTGCTGTTACAATTTCTAGTAGATAACAGCACACTGAGACAAAGTCAGCACCTCTAGTCCTGTTCTAAAGTGGTAAATGAGATTAAGCATTCCCCTAGGAGTTAATGAAATTCTCTTTTCTGCACTTTGGAACACAGATATACACTTTCCTAAATTTGTCATTTCACTCAGGCATACGAACACACAGGTAGCTAACCAGCGCTCCACAGAAGAATTGCGATTTTCAAATATTGTTTGTAACAAATACATCAAAATGATGTTTCTGAATGTCATGATTTGACCAATAATAATTTCACTGACAAATTTACTGCTCAAAACAATGTTTCTGAAACCTTAGCAGTAAAGGCAAGAAAGACCTCTGACACACCTTGGAAATTTCTTTCTGAAGAGGTTTTTATTCTCTTGTCTTGAAAATATCCTTTGAATTTCATACATGCAAGCCCATGGCTTCTCTCCTGACCACTCTTAGCTATGGCATTAATTTTCAATTCTGAAATTTTAATATTTCTACTATAGAGTCATGAATTCACTCTCTCCTTATTCTTACCATGCTCTGTATTGTGCTGATGTGCAGGACCTCATTGTCTGGAACACAGAGGCTCTTTACATCACACCACTTTATAAAACAAATTTATAATTATATAAATAATTATCCATGTAGCAGTTTCTCACTTGTACTTGCTTTAGGAGGCTGAGAAATAGACAATGAATGTGGTGTTACACATATTAAATATTTTTGCTATCCCTTAAACACTTCCTAAAATCAAATCTAATGAACTGTGAATTAGAAAATGAAGCATAATTAATTTAATAATTCAATTTGAACCTTTACTTGCGTAAGAAAAAAAATCAGCAGATAAAAACCACTTGAACATGTATATTTTCCCACTCTTTGTTACTTGACATATCAGAGAAACATTTACTAGTAACTTGGGTAGTAAAATTGTTGTTTACTCAATACAAGAACTACATTTTATCTATTGCTACCAACACACAGCAAAGATTTTCAACTTTAATGTCAAACATGAAGAAGTAATTTCCCTTGGAAAAGAGCTTGTTTGGGTTGCTGCTGTTGAGATATTGTAATTTTCCAGCCAAGGTATCTTTTAATAAGTTTGGTTATGCTTTATCTCTCTCTGATGCATTCTTTCTTTTCTGTGGATGTACTTCATATGCAATACATGGAAACAGCAAAGGACAATCCATAATATATACATAAATGTAACACATGAAATATGTTTTAAAGAAAGTCTTACACAGGCCTCATAGAAACTGTACTATGACATGCTTGTGTTCTACCCGGTAGCAGTCTTGAAAATGCATAAATTCTCTGTGGTAATTATTTCCAATGGGAAATGAATAATTCAGGGGCCACAAAATGGTGATTCTGCATTTGGGAATTACAAAACTACTCCTCAGGAGATTTACTCAGCTGTTTTCTCCCAATGTAACTTTGGGCTAGACCAAGACTGGATGATTCAATTTTCCATCAGGAGAGTAGAAATATTGATATTGCCCTTTTTTTATGAGTGCAATTTAAGTGCAGTAATGGAAGCTGTACAAGATCACAAAATAGTAAATACATTTGGAAAAAAATACTATTTCCTATTATCAATTAATAGGTTGAAGCAACCCTAAACCTGTGGCTTACTCGTCTCTCTCTGTTAGGTCACGTCTACTAAGTAAGAATTTAGATCTTCCTTGTACTTGCTATTCAAGTATTTCCTGAGATAAAGGAACACAGATCTCTCTGTGAAGTTTGAGGCAAAAAAGTAGGTATTCCTCCAACTGCAACTTCAGATGTAAGAATTATGGCTGTGAAAGAAAGCAATTTCTGATCATCCACAAGGCAGGTATGAAATGCACCAAACCTGGCATTTTTGGCAGGATTCTTTCTAATGGTTATGAGGAGAGACAGAATTAGGAAAAAAATACTTTAAAATTACGTGCTGTAAAATCATTACTGCAATGTAAGTGGAGTCTAGATTTTACTTAGCTTACCTGAACTGAGCTTATGTAGCATATTAAAATAATAACTGTACAATGTGTGATGTATCCTAGACATTCACAGCCTCATGAGCATATAAATGAAGTTGTTAAGAAGGACATTGTGCTCTTCCAACCGCTTTTTCAACATGTTCTTGTTTACTAACAAAGAGTGATACAAAGATCAAACAAATAAAAAAGATAGAATTGCTATACTGATCTATCTAACACTTCCATTTTGAAACTACAGATATTTCTATCCTAACCTTATTTTCCTTCAGCAAATATAATGGTATCCACTGGTTGATTTCAGATAAAGCTATATGAACTTATATCATATAGCTATATGTACATATCACAAGCTATATGTACTTATGTCATACCCTATAGATGGGACTTTCATAAAAAGTAATGAATGCAGAATGAATCACTTGAATTTTTCTCCACATTAAAAAAAAACATCTTTCACAGGCAAACATTTTAATTTTATAAAAATTTTCCCTGTTTTTGCCGTTGTCCAACAAATGGAAACACAGGAAACATGTTCAAAAATGCAATCTGCATACATTATGGTAGAAAGACAATAGAACATGCCAAAAACCCCTGGAGGAAAATTACAAGGATGCAAACTTTATGGGACAAAAAAGAAACCTGGTATCCTTACAGCAGGCATGGATCTACCTGTGGTATGAGGTGTTTGAATGTCTACAGATGACTATGAAGTACATGGAAGTGTGTCACAATTGGACACAAAAGGACGAGGCAGAGACAAGGTCCGAGGTTAGCAGGAATGCTTTTTTTTTTTTTTTTTTATTTTTTTTTTTAATTTTAT
>VWYP01032087.1:17393-126531 GCA_013400435.1 Pycnonotus jocosus
AAACATCTCTTTGTTTACAAGAGAAAGTGTGTGACTCTGGCTCCAAGTTCCATAAACATCAGAAGGCAAAACCAAAGCATAGAAGGGAAAGTAAAAACATGGAAAACTAAGGGCGACATCAGTGCTCCCATTTCTTGCAGTGAATCCCTGTCCTACTCACCCTGTCCCAAGAATAACTAATATAAGCCAACATGTGTAAGGACTGATAGCAGCATATTATATTACAGCACAGTAGAGTCATAATGCTGCCAGGTCTCTCCTGATGATGAGAGGAATACAAAACCAGAAGTACATAGAATATACACACATAACATATATACAACTTGCACTAATTCCTCATAAAGTGAAGCAGAACAACTATGAGCATGAAAGGATAATGAAGAGAACCAAAACTCCTCTTCTACATGGAATCAAGAGCTGACAGAAACACTGTTGTAGCCAAGTGCGCAATAATGGAGCTCTACAAAGGATGTAAATGTGCAATGTCTCTTCCTGTTCAAGAACAGGGCAGTTTTCACTTTTGTCTAAAAATAATTATTTTAGTTATCTAAGCATTTCTTACTGAAATTAAGAAGCATCAACTAGACGGCTCCATAGGAAACTCCCTCAAAACACACCTTACAACAGCACAGACTTGTCAATTAACATTTTAACTATTTATTCCAGAATACCTTGAACAGAACAATAATGGATACAAAACCAGAATGACAGGTGTGTAGTGCTGGCTGAGAATTTCAGCAAGAATGTAAGCATTGTTTCAACCGTGTGCTGGTTTTGGCTGAGATAGAACTGATTTTCT
Source organism: Pycnonotus jocosus (assembly GCA_013400435.1). Taxonomy (NCBI): domain Eukaryota; kingdom Metazoa; phylum Chordata; class Aves; order Passeriformes; family Pycnonotidae; genus Pycnonotus; species Pycnonotus jocosus. The sequence goes on from VWYP01032087.1 coordinate 18,193, forward strand.
TCACAGTAGCTAGTAAGAAGCTGTCATTTGGATTTTTTGGAATCAGTGCTGATAGTGCAGTCCTTACACAGCATCAAGGGCCTTTTCTGGTTGTCACCCACCAGAGAGTGGGCTGGGGATGCACAAGCAGATGTCAGGGGACATGGACAGGAAAGCTGATCCCTACTGATCAAAGGGATATGCCGGACTATGAGGGGTCATGCTTAGCTAGGGGAAGCTTAGTGGAGAGATCTGCTTCTTGGGGACTGCCTGGGCATCAGTCATTTGGTGGTGAGCAATCAGTTTCATTTGCATCACTTGTCTTTCTTGGGTTTTATTTCTCTCCCTTTGTTATTTGCCTTTCATTAAAATTTATTATTATCATTACTATTATTGTATTTTATTTAAATTAGTAAACTGTTCTTATCTGAACCCATCAGTTTACTCACTTTTACCCTGCTAATTCTCTCCCCAGTCCCACTGCTGGGAGACAGTGAATGAGCAGCTGTGTGGTGCTTATTTGCCGTCTGGGGTTAAACCTCGACAAATAGCTTTTAATTTCTGGATACAATACAATAGAATGTGTGCTCATATGGTATCAATCTCACCCAAGGACTTCAGAGACATGCCAGCTGAATGCACCTGGCAACACTCCTTGAGCTTTTCTGTTATTCCAGATATTAAATTTACAGGATTTGGCTTCCCACAGAGCTGAGTCTCTGAATGCCAAGACTGAAGCATTTACTTCTTAAAAATAGCAACCTCTGTCTCCCAGAGCAATTTCTACTTTTTTTCATGAAGCCACCTAATAACTGAGTCTAGGCAGAAACTAGTATTGCTCCCATAAGCAGTTCTACATCTGCTCACTTTAATGTCAAAGTGTATCAATCACAAACACAAACAAAATTCAGACACTTTATGGGCTTTAATTTAAGCTTACATGCTTTCTCATGAATGATGTCAGGCTTTGTGCTATACCTAGATTCTATGCCTGAGCTCAACAGCAGGAACCACAACTGTTTTAACAATATTTGTAATTATGATTTCATGAAATACTACTCTTCCTTTTCTCAAAATAACTGCCACAAAGCATTACTTTGTTGTTTTGATACTACTGGTCCAGATATTTGATAAATAGCAAAAGCACAGCCAAGGTATCAAGTACTTAGCAGTACAGACATCAGGTGCCAGGGCAACAGAGTGCCAAAGATACTGGCAAGCTCAGTTTTGAAATATTGGCCTGATTTGGGGAAAGTAAAAGCAAGCCAAAATGCATTGGAAACACATTCTTTCAAACAAATACATCATCCAATACTGAAATTGCAAGCATTAAGTATCAAGAAATAGTCCGTTCTGCAAATGAGGGAATGCTGTTAATTTTGTGAACTTTCTGAAAAATAACTGAAAGGTCCTGGACACAGAAAGCAAACTACTGAGAAAGAAATTGCAAACAGCAGGTTCAACTAAACTCAGAGCCACATATGATGATATCTTGATATGCTTGGCAAAAAGTGGAGCCTTTGTTCCATGAAACAAACAAATATAAACATTACTGAAAGGCATTTGAAGATATGTTACAATGAAATCAAACTAAACCCCGTATCAATGACTGAAATGACAGATATACACAAGAGAGAATGATGAAGACGTCCTTAAAAAAAATTCAGAATGGTGAATGGTGATTAACTCTCAAGGCAAGTTGGATTTTCTCCTGAATTTAAAGCTTTGAGATCCACCCTTGAAAGCAAATATATGGTGCATATATGGTCTATGCTCCTTTATCACTATTTTTCTTGGTGCCCCTGATGAAGGTGACAACATGCATGCCAAATAAGATGGTTGAATAACAATCAGCAGCATTTTTCAGAACATTTATATCAGAGAACTACGGGAAAAAAATAGTATCAAGAACAAATTGCTGACATTTATGCTAGCCTGCAATTTCAAGCTAGTAACATGGTTTTTATTACACTGTGGAGAACCTCTGCAAAAAATCTGGAATGCAAAACCCATCACAGCCAAGAGGACTGTAAGCACACCGTGTTCCTTGACAGACTCTAGCACACCAGACTACTAAAAAGCATTTCTGAAGCCGTATATTTTTCACACCATTTCCATGGCTTTTGAAAAGGCTGCTTGTCCCAAAGGGCTTGCATTCTTGTCCTGGTTTTGGAATGGTATTTCCCAGTAACATACTGCCACTAAAAAGTCCACGAGCCACCTTCCCCCACTTCCCTCCACTCCACAATAGGGGCACAAAAGGCAGATCATGGGCTAAGAGCAAATGACTGGAAACAGCAACGAAAGAAGGAAATGTACAGTAACAGTAACAATATTAATAACAAAAGTATACAAGGAAGGCAGTGATCCACATAAAAAAATGCTCAACATGAACCTTGAGACAATGAACAATGTTTTAAAATGCCCCATGTTTTTAGGACCAGAAGCCATGCCCTTCTTCTCCGAAGCCAGAGAGTCCCTTTCTTCTCACCCCTAGAAATGATGTGAAGTGGTACAGAGTAACCTCTGGGTCCTGGCTAAAACTAGGAAACATTCCCATTGCAATAAGTCAACATGGAAATGAAGAAAGGAAATGTGAAGGTAAAGCAAAAGGATCATGCTAAAAGGAAAGAAAAGAAGTGGCTTATAGCATAAGCAAACAGTAAAGATGTAAATGTTAATAAGGCATCAGATTTAGTGTGGAAACATAAAAAAGACAGTGGATATACAGGGACAAGAGAGGAGGTAAATAGGAAGATCTGTTTGGGAGCAGAAGTTCACGTGAAATTGAGTTCAACACTGCAGATGTAGCAGGCTGGGATTTGTGAAGTCTGACAGCAAGATCTGATGTCTCAGAACATCAGCAAGCTGACAGCAGGCTGATATTGTTGACTGCACCTGTATACATGTGGTAAAGTCTAAATGGCACCACCTTGCACTACATGGTCTTAAAAAATATCTATGTCACTGTCCAGAAGCACACCTCAGTTGCATTCTAATGTGTTGGCTGACTCAAATGTGCTTCCCTGTGGCCTCAGAAGCATCGTATGCTGTAAGAGTTGTCAAAAGGTTTGGTTTTACGTAAGATAAGAAAATATCTTGCCTTTGTTTAAGGAAAGGCTTGCTTCCTTTACTGCTGTATTTTTCACTATTACATGGCATCTAGGACAGGCATGCTCCTGAGAATAAATAAATCAGTGAGTAAACACACTGTGCCATAGCTGCAAGTTTAGTTACTACACTTCAGTCCAGTGCAGTCACAGAACAGGGGCTGCTTGTGACAGTCAGTTCAGACCCCTTGGCTGCAAATGCAGGGCACTGTGGCCAGGATTCTTCCATGATCCAGTTCCTTCCTGGGTGCACAGAAGGCAGGATACACAGAAATGCCAGTAGCCTTTCAGAAGAGAAGGCAGGTGTTGTTCAGATTAAAAGGCTGATACAGAAAAGTCTAATGATATAAATATGGTCTTCATGAGGAGATAACTTTCAGAACTCTGAGTACATGCTAAAAGATGAGCAGTGCTCTTTCACTCCCTCTTTGAGAGAACTGGTTTTTATTACAGATTCTCTGATAAGGTGAACTCGCTACCTTTAAGAAAATGGGGATCAGGAAAGACTGTATTCAGGCCAAGATGCACTATGTTCACCTTGGTATACTTTGCTTGGTACTTTTAAAATTATGTCTTTATTTTCAGGAGAACATAAATTTTCTCCAAATGAAATTAATTAGAAGTTTGTGTAATGGACTCCTCTTTCTGAAATTTTAGAAATAGTTATTCCCTCGCTTTCAAGAGTAAATAATACATATTACTTTTCAGCCTTCTCATTCAAACTGGAAAATCCAAATTTTTACAATATCTCCCACATAATGTTTATGGATCCCAAACTCTTCCACAGGTGTCGAAAAGACACAGGAAAAAGCTTATATTCCTTCCTTAGATAAGCACGTGCTATCTGGCAGTTGAGAAAAATAACCTCATCTTTTGTCATCAGAGAATCCTTCAGAAAAGATTAATGTTGCAATACCAGGACATTTTCTCTTCTGTTGTTTTGGCTTATACTAAATTTGAAGCTAGAGGAAGGAGCTGTAGGCACATAATGACATGTGGACAGGGAAAAATGTCCATCTGCTATTGACATAGGCAATTAACAAGCTGAACACACTTTGACAACCTTTATTTGTTTATCCTTGATGTACTTGTGTTCCTACCATAAATTCATCAGAACATTCACAAAAGGTTTTTAATGAAGACAATAACAATTTTATCCAAAACAAAAATACCAAAAACTCAGAAAGCATTTCCCTTAAGGAAAGCAAAAAATTCTTAACATGGTTACAAGAAATGATCATATTCAGCTCTCTACAGAGTTCAAATGCTAATTTTGGATCCATAGGTCACCTGTACAATTTCTCTCTGATATCTCAGAAAAAATGATACTACTGAAATTTGCTGTTGTGGCTACAGTTTGAATCCATTCCAACTCTTTTGGGGTGGAATGGATACCAAATTCAGTAGACCATTTTAAGCCCAGTAAACACAAAAATAGTGTTACCTAATCTGTAGATGATGCTTGAGGGTCTCAGGAGTCCATTCCTAGTGCCTTGTGTACTTGGGACACTGCCTCCTTACACATGCCAGAACTGGTGTTTATGATGGTGCATCAAGTCAGTAGAGATTAATGACATCAAAATTTTGGCAGAAAACAGAAATGAAATTCTGTTCCAAATCAATTTACAGCAGCACTAAAAGTAATTTCAAACCTGATTCAAGAAGGGCTGGCAATGTGTATTCCAAAGAGGTTCATTCTGTTTTGCAGCAAGAATGAATAAAATGCTTATAGGAGCTTGTGGCGGCTCTATACCAATCTGGCTGGCAACAATTATTTCAGGATCCAACAGAATTTTTCTCTACCTCAAGATAAGATGCTCATAGAAATATTTGAATCACCTGCAAAACAAAGCCACACCTTACTGTACAAGGGAAAAGCAGATTGGACAAGCAGCTAAAGCAGAGCAATACTACATTGTTCAGAGAAGCCCACTTTAGCTTTTGTTTAATTTTAAAGCTGTTTTCATTTGATTCCCAAAGGCACACACTTGGAAGACCACTAAAATCTCTCATGATATTTCTCATTCTATGAGAAATTTAGGAACTGCTTGAGAAAGCAGAGACCATGACAGTAACAATCACAGTCTGTGACACCTGTCCATAGCCTGGTCACCTTACATCTGGGGGCATGGTTTAGGTATCCCCAGTGGCAGCAGTGCACATCACCTATAAGCAAAAAATAGGTGAGTAGAACACATGCAACAAAAAGCATGAAAAGCAGGAAAACCTGGCACATATATTTTAAAAAAAATATTTTCAGTTCAGATTTGAGATTTATGCATGCAGAGCACTGATTTGTACTCTGGATTCAGTCAGTGCTGGATGGAACTTAGTGCTCCAAGTCAGTGAAGGATGCTCAGCATCAGAGCACTTCATAAAAGGACAGGTCCCTATATATATGAATTTCCAAATTTTGCTGTAAAACCAAGAGGGTTACCTCTTGCTCTCCAGGGAAAGGCCTACTGAACAGAGATGGAGTGGGAGATGAAATGTGTTGGCTTTCATCATAAATCTGTCAGAGTTTTAATAACTGAAGATCATATAGCATCATCCACCACAAAGCTAGGGAGAGGCCTGAATTTGATCTTTAGAATTTGCTCAAATCTCAGTTGGAGGGTAGGGTCATTTGCTTTATAATAAGACATTCAAAATTTCCAGGTTCCTCCTCTCTTTCCACTTTAGCCTTGAACAGACACATAGATGCACATACACTTCCTGATCAGGTTTATTCCAAAACTTATTAATTATACAAGAGCACTGATATTGTGTTGCATATCAGAAGAAAGATAAAATACACTACAGACCAAGAAAAACCCACATTTTGATGCTCAGTTCACTGAGGTCTATACCAATGTGTCAGTAACACTATACTATAAAAATATAGAGTGAGGGACCACAAAAGCAGAATACTGCAGTTGTATGATTGTCTGTAACATTGAATGCACAATTGTCAATATTCTTTCACTTAATATGATCTCACATTTAATAGCAATAAAGAAAGAGAATAAAGGAGACCACAGTAGCACATGTACTTCTAATAGAGGAGCTGAAGTAAACAGTGAAGTGACCAAACCCAGAGAGAAATAATCCCATATATAACATACTATAATGTTATTAAATGGGACTCAAACACAGTCATAGACAAACCACATTTCTTTCCAGTTTGAAAAAAAAAATAGACTGGTATTCTTTTCTAAATGGAGCATTTCAATGCCTGTTCTTTGTTCAGCCCTTCATGGAACAGTGTGGTGTGTAAAATCTGTCTAAAAAAGCAGTCCCTCTCTCTCTTTTTGTCTTTCTGCTACCATGGATATGACATCATTTTTGCCAACCGTTGCTAAGTCATGAACAGAAGGAGCATTTCCTTTTCTCACATAGAGGGCAGGGTATGAGCCAGAGCTTCCAAGAGACACAATGTTCTCTTTATGCAGCCAGGGAAAACAGTATGAGAGGGCTGCCGATGGTCTGGGAAATGGCGGGCAGCCATCGAGCACACAAAGCTCACAGCACTGCCTGGCCAGACTCAGTTCCCACTAAATTGGTGGCCTATTTTCTCATTTCAAAGAAGGGAAAGGGAGGGAGAGAGGGCACCAAAGAAAAAAGCCCTATATCTTTGCCACTCAACCATTGCTGAGGCAATCACTGGTCCAATGCCCTTCCCAATGAGGGCTGCATGCACTGTTGGACAACAGGAGAGGGAGCGCTAATGGTGGATCCAGGAGCTGCTGCTCCTAACCAAACCCCTCACATGCTGCACCTGTTAAAGTGTTTGCTTTATGCCTGGGGGAAAACAGAAGTTTCCAAAATGAAAATATATTTGATCCAAAAAGGATCCAGAACTCAGTTATGGTCAAATTAAGAACCGCTATAAGACATACATTTTCTGCATGTTGCAGACTTAAATGTAATGTCCTGAAGTCCAAAGTTGTTTTCCTAGCAGGTAAAACTACTGCTATGATCAATGCAAATATCATATGAGAAAGGATTTTCAGTATATGAGCTATGATTATTTCACACACTTGCATAGTGACAGTGAGGTAGATTATAGTGCTACAGTTTACAAAGTTCAACACTTTAAGCATTTTGGTAAATGAAAAAAATTCTACATATTTGCTTTTCAGAAAATCAATCAATGAAGCCTATTTTCTGCAATACTTAGGAAAATCTTACAACTGAAAGCATAGCTATCTTTCTTCCAGGTCTGAAAATTTTCATAGGTCACATTGTAGGACTTAGAGTGAGGAAAGGCCAGTGTTCATATTTTCTTTAACAGAGGAGATGAGTTTTTCTCCCTTATTGAAGCTATTCATCACTTACTAATTTAACTTACAAAAGACAGACTACAGTTACTTTTGCTTAGCTCTGTCCTAGACAAAAAATAGAATTTCCTGCATCTCAGATAATGGCACCAACCAAGGAAATCAATTGTCTTTTGCTTTTTGAAGCATCTGAGTGCAAAGGAAAAGGGATGACATTTCTAAAGGAAAGTGGGGAGGGTGGGGGAGAAGAAGAAAAAAGATGCTGCTTCCATAAGGCAGAGGATGCATTTAGATTCAATCTAACGTACTACTCTTCCAGTCCACCCTATCTAAGGTTTTCATAGTCTGCCATCTTCCCTTGGGATAAAAATTTACTTCAGCTAAGTTACCTCAGGAATAGGTAAAGATTTGAAATACATATTCCCATTTTCTCATAATTCCTAATTTGCGCAATGAAAACATAAGAACACATTGATTCAAACCCAACTGGCTGTTCCTGTAAAAAAACACCAGAAGGGGATACTAAATGCAAGATTTTTATACTTACAGACATGTAAGATTGCTTTAATATGGTTAATGGTAGCAAGCTCATATATTAAGAAGCAAAGCCTTTCCAAAGTGAAGCTCCCCTTTGATATTTGCAATATCTTTGGTCTTCCTACAGAAATAATTCTAATTAAATGAATTCTGTCCACACTGGTAGCTATGTGACACAGGCATGTTTTGCTGATGCATGAAAGAGTTGATATGTGGTGCCATACTGTGTAAGTTAGAAGACACTCAGTGTGTGTTTGCATTTCTGAACAGAGATGCTTGTGTACATTCTGAGAAGAAGTTTTAAGTGTGAATTTTCTGTAACTGTCATCAATTCATTAAAAATTGAGTCAAGTAATTTGACAGGATAGAATTAGCATATAGGACACAGCCTGTGGCATAATAGACTAAACTTCTAGCTCCTGTTCCCACTTATATACAGCACCATGAATAAGCAGTGAGCTTCTGTCCTCAGTCATCAAGGCAGGGCTTGATCCAGCCCTCAGATATTAAGGCAGGTGTCTTGTAAAATCAGCTACTCTACTAGGATTGCATCTGATATTACAAGACACCGAGTGATGTGTGCTGGCTTTCAGAGTGCATAAAATAACCCTTCTCCAATAAGCCTTTCTGCAAGAACAACAAAAATAAGAGATGAGAGCTGAGTACAGGCATATGGAAAATAACCCTGTGCCCCCACCTTCAGTGAAAGGAGGGAAAAAAATGGCAGCAGAATATACATATAAATTCCCAGAGTTCAACTGATTTACAGCATCAGAAGCAAGGAATTTATATTAAGCCTTTTAGAACACTCTGGACTCAACTGATGGCATTTGTTTTGAGTTCACTCGCGCCTGAATGCCCAGGAAGGAAGTGAAGTGAATGTGCAATGTTGAGCTTGCAGGATATGTTGCTTGATAGGGTGCTGGCATCAGCAGGGTTCATTTTCTTCTCAGACCCCAGAGCTGCACAAGTGTATTATTGTGTGCTTTTGTGCAACACCAGGGAAGCTGGAACAATTCCACAAACTATATGGATGAAAAGATGGAATGCATCATCCCACAAAAATGCACTCTTTTTTCCTTCTCCCCTCCCAAGAGATTGCTTAAAAAGGGGAAAACGTGATCTCCTTTGTAAATCTTTCACAGTCCTTTATTTTGTGTTTGCACTGAGTTTCCTTTAAGCAAACATAAAGTTGGAACTCAAATATTACAGTAATGTAAGGAAACTGTTCTTGCTGTGAGAATTCCCAGCACTACAGATTCATGTTCTACTACACATGCAAACTCGATGCCTTAGAGCTCTGCAGAGGAGTTTCAACTCAATCTAGCTTTCTGTTTTACTTTGTTGGTATTCATTTGTTAAAAAACTTAAATTTTGTGTTCCCCTCCTCCTCAACAGACTAAGGCAAAATCAGATTTACATGAATCAACACAAAAACCTGTGGATTAGCAGGGAAAATATCTAAACCAAATAATTCATCTTTGAGAGTAACTTCTCATCAAAATTCACAGCCCTGGAAGGCTATTTGCATTAATTATTTAGGACAGTTTACTATGGAGAATATTAATAACATGTCTGCTTCTTTTTTTTACCAGATGAACAACTTTTTGTTAATTAGATACAGAATAACTAGCATCATCAGGACAGAAACGTGCCACCAGGGGAAAGAATGCTACTAATGTAATGAAACATTAAAAGAGATAATGAACATAACCAATAAATAATCATGCGTGTTTTTGTCAATGAAAAGTATGTTTTTTCATATTCGATGAGGCTGAACCATTAAACAAAAGTTCCATAATGGACATAGCCCAAATGGGTTTATAAATGGATTTTAAAAATTGCAAACAGAAATAGGGCTGCTTCCTCTCTGTTTCAACTGACATATATGGTGGCAGTGTAAAAAATGAGCAGAAAGGGTTTGATGTATTTGCAGCGTGATTATATTGTATCCATGGAATAGAAAAAGTTAAAGCTAATGAATCTTTTCAAGTGAATTAAATAGGCTCTATTAAATACTCAATCATTTTCTAAAATTGGTACCTTGCAATATCTGGAACACCTCAAAAGTGTTAGGGATTTTAAAATGGAAAGGGGAAAAACTGACTAGCTCTGTGCAGAAGTCTTTACTCCCTGAGAGTACTAATAACTTCGCTAGTTCCATCAAAAAGCAAAAAATATTAATACTTTTATAGTACATGTAGAAAAATTGATCTTTAGACTCTTCAGTGTGGCAAAAATGTATCCTTATATCCACATTAGAAATTTTGCCTGTCCTTTTGAATAACCATTGACCTCTAGTGTTAGGTACTGAATTCAAAGATGAAAAATCGTAAAAAATAAATTAATCTTGAAGGATTGTTTGAGGCTATACCTTTTAAATACAGCAGTAATTTCAAGAAGCTTTGTATGTAGAGAGTATTTCAGTATTCATCTAGACATTTTAAAAGCAATTTGAAAATAAAAGCAGTGAATTGTACCTGCCTTACCAGACCTTTCTGGGACAGTAACCAATCTCTCTAAATTAAACAAGATGCAACAAGATTTGTTATATATATGGCCTAGAAGATTTTTTTTCCCCACACATTTACTTCTCTTTTATTAAACCATGTTGAAGTTGCTCTGACTGACTCAATTTCTTATGCCAAATAAACTGTTTCAGACATCCATTCATGTCCCTTCCAAACAGCAGGGGCTGCTGTGTAGTCAGCTACTTCGCCTAAAGGGTAAATAAAAGGAAATGGAAATCACCTACACAATAAATAAATTAAATCTTGTAGTATGGCCCATGTATTAGAAAGGGCTGAGCATAATGAGACATCTCATCAGTGTAAGAGTAAAAGGAAAAGTCATATTAATCTCAAATCCTCTTGGAAATGATCCATTATTGATAGCCCGCTGCAGAATTTTGAGAAGAAGCTCCTTCACTATTACTTCTTGGACATTTTTCATTACTGCATACTGCCAGGAATACCTGAATGACAGAATTTATGAGATATGATGGCATAGATTTAGAGCTGTGGATGATACCACATGTCCATCTTACCCCCTAGTAAAGTCAGACTTATCACAAGATGACGAAACCCATGCTGGTCTGTATTTTCTAAACCTAAAAATGTATTTCCATTCATAAAGCAAAGTTTTGCTTTCAAAGAAACCCTCAAACATATGTCAATAGGAAGGAATTCACCCCATAAAACAGCCAGAATTCTAGGCCTAGAGAATGAAGGGTGTTTTCTAGGGAAAAAAAAAAAAAAAGTGCAGCAAATAAAAAATTACTTAGCCTCTCACACAGGTCAAACAGAATACTGACCCACAAATCTACATTACTTACTCATTTTTCCATTCAAACATCTATTTCCTAGCCTTAAACAGAGGTTGAGAAGCAAGTATTTATTAAGTAAACATGGCCATACTTCAACTGAGAGAAAAAAGAGAGTTTTGAAATCCAATTTCCAAAATAATCCAGTTTAGTTATATATTTTTTCTGAACAGCTCTCCCAACGGAGTGCTCAATTTTCCAAATATTGCTGCTTTTGTTTCCAAAAATTTTTAACTGTGATGAACTTTTCCATTTTCTTTCCTTATTATTCACAATTCTGATGGACTGCTTATCTTTTGTTTAAATGTTTACATCCATATAAAACCCTACACTCTTTGTATTTGATTATGAGTGCAAAACCAGTTATCTTAAACTCAGTTAGGTAAGGAAATACTTATAGCTGAGATATTGTATAGCTACTGCTGGTGATGCTAAGAAGTCACGTGGTATACGGACTATCTTTAATATATTTATAAGAAGGATTGGATTAAAAAAACCCTAGGCATTCACAATACTTTTAAACCATAAATTTCTGATAGAACTATTTGGTGTTAGTTTCCCTTTACAAAATCTCTATTGACAAGTCTGTATAATGTGACATGTGGAAAACAAAATGCAGCTCCAGGTTGCAACCTGGAGCAAAAATTTCATCTGAGGAGAAATATAATTTCTGGTAGAAAAATATTATTATTTGGTTTAACTTAAGGATCAATTCAATAGACTCTCTCTCTACTGTTAAAGACCATGTCACAAAAGTAATACAAGCTGGAACATGTAAAGAAATCAACCTTATTTCCCTGGCTTATATTGGCATGATATACCATTGTGATTAAATTATTATCACCCTTTTGAAATGGAAGAAGATACATTAGCCAATTCATTGTTGATAAAAAAAGAAATATTACTGGAACTATGCTGGTCTAACTAGAGATGACTTGCACTTGTTTCCTTTAAGTTACAGTAGCAATAACCTCACAGAACCTTAATCACCATAAAACTGAATTAAGTGTTTTCATTCCTGAACCATGAGTTAAATATCTGTAGAATTATTGATTGGATCACACAACTATTGTACAATCAGAAGAAGCTGCTGTTTGAAATTCATAGATGGTGCAGAGGCTTATTTTGCAAGGAAATGAAAGGAAAGCTTTTCTTTAACTAACGGACCCAAACACATAGGTGAGGGATGTAAGGTCAAAGGGGTCCCTCAATAAATTGCAACAGTATCAAGAGCTCATCTGGACAACTGGACTTATCAGTGAACAACATGCCCCATGAAATGGTGTCCAAAATGGCACAAAGTAGCACTATTTGTAATTTATTCATATAAGCTACATACAAATTCATATAGACACAATATACATGGTTCAAAAAAAGTATGAAAATGTGTTTCCATATAAATAAGTACAGATATCTGTTTATAACTTTGAATGTACAGTCCTAGAAAAAGAAAGCATAAACATTTTCTGGTGTGTTGATGCTGGCCACCCCCTGATGGCCTCTGGTTTATTTAGGGATTATGTTTGTACAGAACTGGAAATTTCCATCCATTTTTCTCTAAGTTAAATATCCACCACTCACCTATAAGCTGACCCCTGGTCACAGCTGAGACCTCCAGGCTGTGAGGAGATATTTTATCTTTAAGGACTGGCCTTAGTGGCAGTGAACCCAACAGGTAACCTAAATAGCTGCAACAGATTCTAGTGCTCAAGTGGAAAATTCTGCACATCAGGGGAAAAAAAAAAAAACCCTGAACCAAAACAAAACCAACAAAACCACATAAACCAACAAAACACGCTGAAATCCACAAGTAAAACACTATTTGTTACTACATAAAAAAGCAGTTTATTAAATATATCTCATTTTCTCTTGGGATCTTGCATGACTGCTTTATGTGCTAATTTTGCTGAAAACATGTCTGCTTTGTTTTCATAGATAAGGGACTGATTTGTAGCAAGTTAGTGGTGTTTTTAGCTTACTGCAGTGTACATGCTTCAATATCTAAACATGAAACAGAGTTTAAAATGAAATTCCATGCCTTGCTTCTCAAAGGTCGTGCTCAATCTTGACTGCAACCTGAATTCTCTTGATTTACTATGTGATATAAAATATGGACCCACAGGCACAATACTCTGCCCTTGTGCCCTGAGAACTGTGAGTCTCAGAAAGCAGGAGGACTCTTATCAGAAGACCTAATAAGGAGTCTAATCCTGCAGATAAGAATAATGTGGAGTGGGGATATGGAGAAGGGAAGAAGAGGTGCTGAATCCTTTTAATCGCTAGAATGATGCTGTAAGCCCTTCAATTTATTAAACTTATCTACTTTCCACATCCAGTTTACATGACTAGATAAACATCTTGTCTTGCCATTTTGATGGAACCATACAAAGGGAGGAACTTAAAAAAAATAAAAATCCAAAAGATGTCCATAGTGTTGTACTGAGACTTCCAAAGTCTTTTCCTTTTTAATTAAAACCCATAAATAAAAAACCATAGTGTGGCATGGATTTATATGCAGCACTCCCAATTGATTTCAGTGGGGTTGCTTTGAAAAATCAATCGTATGACACACCACAAAGATAGAGATTAATTATTTCCTACTTTAAAAAAACAAAATACATTAATTATGACAAATTGCAGATTGGTTTTTAACATTCATTTTCTTGGATTACTGCGTGCACTGCTTGGAAGTGAAACAGATCCCAGAGAAAACGGATCCTATTTCTTACTTTGCAAAAGCAAAATGGTATGTAAATTACAAGTAGTAGAAGAACAAGATAAAAACAAAGGTAGTGAAGGCATCAAAACATTAGGTAGATGAAAGCATCACTAATGCATTAAGCAAGTTAAATAGGAGATTATATAGAAAGTCATACATATCAAAAAAATATATTAAAGTAATAGAAAACCAAAAACTTAATGAACTTTGTAAGGTTCATTCGTTTACTGTCAGCTATGGTAAAAACTCAAGTAATATATCCATGACAACAAACTGCCAGACTTTCCACTTGGACAGTTATTAGAAGTTCAAAGATAAGCCTCTGGTGTATTTTCTGCTATACCATAGGGGCACAATTATGATGAACTTGGAACCAAATCCTGTACCGCAAATATTGAAAGCTATGACAATTGAATTCATCTGATGGAGACTGATATATACCAGAACTTTAAGCCTGAAAAAACAAGAGCAACAACAACAACAAAATATATTTATAAAAAATTAATAATGATACGAAACTATAATAGCTACTTCACTCTTTTCTTTTTTTGGTCTCTTTTTCAGCACATAAGGAAATGCTAAATTATCCTATGATGTACAAAACTAGGACAGGCAATAGATAGCTTCCAAAAAACGCTTTGTTTTTGTTTTTCAAATCTAAATCAAAAAACATTGCACCAAATACAGCTACCATCTGTATTTCAATGTTTTATGCCTGAATTTCTTGAATACTGTAAGGGATTCTCAATTCCTGTTTCACTTAGGGATTTTCTGCTGAGCCACATGAAAAGGTTGCATGTTAGTGCTAGGTGGGTATGTTTGGTGATAATCTAACCTAATCATTCTGCCATAACAGAGAGGAACAATCTAACTTCTTCATTCACTATTTTTGATCCAACAAATCAATGTTAAGATCTTTCAAAGGTCATGAAGATGATTTTTTTTAATCTGGAAAATAGGATTGCTTACTTCAACTGGGATTTGGGGAATAATTCTTTGATTTTTTTTTAAACACTTTTATTTCTTCTGCTTATTGAAGGAAACAAAATGCAGGATTCTCTCATCAAGAAAAGCGAAAGAGATTAGGACATAAGTGCTACCTATATACAAATATTTTTTCAGTTTAAAGCAACCAAAATTCTAAATACTTCTAAAAATAGCATTCTATATGAGTGACGTGAAATTTGCATGAAGTTGTTATGGCAACTCTATTTTTTAACAAAAGGAAATAACAGAAGTATGTACTTAGACAGAACTGATGGAACACCACCCTGTTGAGGATCTTAATAAAGTATAAAACCATTTATGCAAAATTTTCTTGTAATTATTATATTTTAGTGTTACCAGCATACTCTTTTGGTAAAACATACAGTGTCCCCAGAAAGCATATCTTTAGGACCACCTGTTAATGTGATCTCTCCTCTTTTCCTAGTGTTTATTAGCCATAAATTGAACTTGCCAAAAGTATTGTATGTGGTTGGTTGTCACATTTTAATTTCACAATATCAGGAGCAAAAATGGATCAACTCAATGGATTACTTATCTGTAATTGTCAATGCTTTGCTGAGGTAAGGATCATGGGTGTAGATTATAATGGAAATACTTGCTTAATAGCATCAAATTGGTTTTAAAATAATGGATTTCATTCCAGTATCAATGGTACAATACATATGACAGCATTATAAATTTGGTATTTTTATATAAAAAGCTTTCTTTCCATAACTTTAATGAAGATCCCAGTCACTGGATGCCCATCTTCCTTATTAATTGTAGTGAAGAAAATGCATACATGCATACTTCGGAGGCTAGGGTGGGGGGAATGGTAAATAGAAAGGAAAGGCCGTGTTGCTGAAGATCTCCATATCAGCACACACACAAAACCAGCAAAATCCTACCGACATTTTTTTCCTTTCCTTTGCTCTCTTACATCCTCATCATGGTTTTTCAAAAAGTCCACTTAATCTTCAGGAGAACAAATGTCACCTGTGAGTCACTTTGCTTTGCTTCATTAATTATGCTTTATATAGCTTTTTGGATAATACAGCCAAGGAGCAGGTTTTTTCTGGTAGCCACATACAATTGTGATAGAAACGGTATGTTACAAGCAGCACTAATGTATAGCAATAACAGGAGGGAAAAAAAAAAAGCCGGGGAAAAAAATAGTAAATGTGGCACTTTCTTCATGAAGTTTAAATGAATAAGCTCCAAAGAAAAGTAATGATGGAGCAAAGAAATACTGTGAGCCAAGTGTTTTAATGTAGACAAAAAAAATAAAAAAAAAAGGAGGAAGAATAAATCAGTCAAAGCCTGCATTCCATTGATATTTCTAAGCTGTACTGAGGACTACTTTGCTCAAGATTGTGCCCAGCAAAGACCCAAGTTAAGGGCAGAGCAAAGACAAACTGGCCAAAGGGAACTCCAGGAGGTACTGTGCCTCACTGCTTCTGTTTTACAGACTCAGGGGCAACCCTTTATTCAAGCTATTCAAAAAGCATTAACTCAGAGTCTCACCACTTCGTTTGAAAACTGTGACATCTTCTTAGAAGTGCAAATTCACAAAAAAAATCTTCCTTTTGGTGTAAGCTGAACAGTGATTTCATTGAGTAACTGCCAATTTTTCTACTACACATTGTTAAAAGTAACAAAGAAGTATGAGGAGGAAAGGAGAAAAGAAAAGAGTTCATTGAGCTCAGCAAATTGTACAAAGCTGGGTCTAGAGAGTAGTTCATTTAGCCCTTGCAAAAACATTGGATTGCCTCCAAAGCGGAGACTCTACAGACTTTCTTCATAGCAGAGTGTCAATACATCCAGGGAGGTTTGCCTTCCCTGGGAAGAAACGGGCATTTGTCTACTCATTTTGTGTCCTATGAAGACTACTGTTCGGGCTTGTGACTGAGCTGGCACGGGCTGCATGAGCGGGCTGCCCGGGACCACCACAACTAGAATGGATTCATGAAAGGGATCAGCAGTGTGTGTCTATTCACTAGCACCCTCCCACCCCAGCCCCAGCTTTAAGAAATGGCAGGTAAAGAGTCTCTGCTTGCTGTTAAACAGAATTACGAGAAAATGAGGAAATTTCAAAGTTCAGTCCCAGGGAAATAAGAATTCACATGGAAGGTAAATCCCTTCTGCGTGCATAACGCAGACACTCACTTTTGCTACGCCAAGAAGCACTGCTTTGTTACTTGTTGTGGGAATTTTAATTCCACGTCATAGGAAAACAAGCTGTACACATATAAAAAAAAGCATGTCTCTTCAGCTAAGATTTCTTGAAGGTTCAGGGAAGATATATAAACTCTGCACACCTACAATGAGATTTATCTTCCAGATTTGTTTGGAGAAAAACAAAGTAGTTAGCATTTAGTGGTAATGGTTTAGCTCCAAAGACCACAAATTAAAAAAATTAAAAATTAGCAAAGAAGCAAAGAGAAAAAAAAAATCTGATCCAGAAGAATTTATTCAGCAATACAGCAACAGTGACTGTGTCTTTGCTTTGGGCTGAGCAAATGTAAAAAAGCTTGTCAAAATCCTATTCTGTGAAAACATGTAAATTCTGCTGCCTTTGCTGCTGGCATCACTAAATCTGAGTTTTACCCACACTGTGTGGCAGCCAGTAAATTTTCTTTTGTTCGGTAAGAAACAGAAGCCACAGCCCATTCACTAAGAATAGTGATTTGTACGGACATTATTCAAACATTCGGCACCATAGAGGGATTCCTTTGGTGATGTATTTTCCCTCTGAGAGCATTTTGTACCACCTCTCTGAGAATGTACTGAAAATTTTTACATGGTGGTTGTCTATTTGCATGGTAAAACTACATGTGGTTCTCCATGTGCACACACCTACTCACTTATGTACTTGCTTTTACCCTCTTAGACATACCAATGGGAAAATATAGTCCCTTCTCAAAGCTGTAGAAACAAAAAGAAATCACATAAATATATATCTATTACAGTTTTAGGACTGTTACAATGCATTCTATTTGGAAACTTTGCAGCATAAATTAAAATAAACTCATAACTTGGAAATAGATAGAAGGCTGTTAAGGAAAGACTAGTGACTAGGGTTCATGGACCATATTTTAAGAAACAGCTTGTTTTATTTTAATCAAGTCTAACTTACAATGTTGGCTGCAAAACAACAGAATTAACTGGCAGAATAGGAGCAATTTATAATATTTTAGGGAAGCATCATGCTCTGATTTGAAAATGCACAGAGGTTCAGTGAACTCAATTTTACATTTAATTAAGGTGACTTCTAGATTGGACTCTTTAATTTAATAATCATCTAAACAAAAGATTCTTTATTTTGTGCTAAAGTTCTTAATTTCAGTAATCTACTCTGAGGCCTAAAGCCACTCACACTGATATAGAAAAAAATTGTTTAATCAAAGGTTACATATGATGATAAATTGGAATGGCATTTGTTCTTCTGCCCTTTTAATGCAAGAAAAATAAGTGACCTTCTAATCAACCTGTCTGATGACTTCTTCCAGACCTCTCCTTATTTTACAGGGTATTACAGTTAAACAAAAATTACAATTACACAGAAAGCAGAAAACAGCCACGAACAAAAGCCTGAGATGTTAAGACTGAAAGGGTATATGTCAAACAACCATAAAATGTAGTCATTATCTTACTGACAGTAAAGTAATAAATTGTAGTCATTACCCTACTGGGAGCTAACTAATGAAACAGGTTGGTATCTATGATGAGACATGCAGATTTGGAGAGCATTAGGTCTTTCTGTCCAACACAGAGATATACTTGACAATATGAAAAGGGCAGCATGGAAAGGAAAACAATTCTGGGCATAATGGGAAGAAATGCACCTACCCTCATCATGCCCCTCACACGCCCACTCTCCCTTTCTTGGGCTGCTGCTTCTATCCTGGTGTCAGAATAAGTGGGTGTGTCTGAGGCCACTCCAAGGGGTGGAGGATCCCCTAAGAAGCATCAAAGTGAGGGTGCAGAAGGGTTGCCCAAAGCCTGGGGGATACAGGAAGCAGGGAGGAGTAACATGTGCCTTTGGGATCAAAATTATTTTCTACATCCCTGCGTACTTCATGAATGACGAAGTAATTTTCTTGCACAGATGACACTGTCATAAATCTATAGAAATACCATTGGCCCGACAGTGACTGAAAAGAGGTGAAGAATCAGAATAATTAGTAAAGGCAGGAAATAGTATTTAGAGCCAAGGTTTGAAGCACACAACGCCAGTGTGAGTAGCATGTTCAGCCTACACAGGGCCTTCAGAGCTGCACATGTGGTATCTTTAACTGAAAAGAAAAACAAAGGGAAGGTGAGACTGACGTGAAAGAAAGACATCCAGAATCAAGGAAACATCTCAATAGCTCTCTCTACTATTCTCTGTCACCAAAGACATGTCTGTAGAACAGTATCAAAATGTACCCATCACGCTTTTTTACTCACACAGTATTTTTCATCTACAACAACTTGGTAAAAAATTCCAACGAAAGAAAAGAGAATTTACCCAAACACTGCAGTCTTCAAGGAACAGGGCAAGTTAAGGCATCTCTCCTAGTAGTAATATGAAAATCTGTTGTTGCAATACCTTGACACACCAGTAATATAATTTTTTCTAAAGTGCCTTGCATCTTTAAGTGACCACAACTACAACTCGTTTGCCTTAAAAGTTTCCTGAGAATTGTCTCAGTTTATGAACCTCTATGAATTTCTTCATTGCTGCCAAATATTAATTGAAACAATTAACTATGAGGAACGTGTGGGTGCAAAAATATTACTACCACATAATTCTTTCTACTTAAGAGGTCCTTACTGGATTATTGCAGAAATGCTCTGGAGTTCTAATTACCTATGGAAGTCCCACAAGGTTACTGCAGAACATGGTAATTAGACAGTTGTAATATGAGGTGTTAGCAGGGGATTGAGGATTTGTGCTAAGAAGCATGGTGCTTTCATGGCTATTTACTTTGCAGAGAACCAGAATTTAATGGAATTTGGTGGAAATCTCCAATGACAAATGTAGTTAAAGAGTGGGAGAAATATCTTAATAGGGATTCGGCAGCAGGTGAGGGGATACTAGCCCTACTACACCATTATCTTTATATAAATAAAAATTACTCAAGTGTTAAGATTTTTTATAGAATTTTTTAAAAGCCTGATCAAATATTAAATGCAAGATACTTTCAGTTTTGTACACAAAATGTTTCATGCAAATGAGACCATTTGACCATTTCTCTGTTACTGGTAAAAAAAAAAAAAAAAAGAAATTAGGCCACTTTCTGTGGCTGATACACACAATAAAATGATGTGGCTGATGTTGTGTGCAGAAGCCTTTGATTTCCTAGCTCAAAGGACAAGGTCCTCAGTGACAGAGTGATGTTAAAGCAAAAGCTCAGGACAAAGTTCAAGCTTGGCACTACAGCAAGACACTTGAACTATTTTGCTGTGACATCCCATTCAGTAGAAGCAATTCAGTATTACTAGTTTTTAACTACATCTGAATGTATGGATAAAACAGAGGTAGAAGGCTATTAAAAAAAATACAGAGGAGAATGTTATTTAATTATATTAAGATAAAGGGTAAATTTGGAATACATGAAATTGAATTAAGCAGCAGTACTGCAAATTGAGACTGATAAGCAGGAGAGAAAAATGTGTTCCCAAGTGTTTCTGTTCTCTGTGGCTCAGGCATTGTAAACATGACATTGTAGGTCTGCAGCCGTTCACGTACCCCGCTGCTGAAGGGGAAGGGGAGTGAGAAAACTTGACACAAAGCTTCAGCCTTCTTCTGTCTTTACAGCTCTGGGAAGTGGATAGACAACTGTACAGATGGAAATTACTGGACAAAGTGGAGAATCCATCTCTAAACATCTTCTTAACATTTTAAACGACAGTTATTATAACTCATTTGCTTATGATGTCTAATATTCAATCAAAAAACCCAGTCTTCCACAATGCTATAAGAACAGTCTTCCACAAGACTGTCTGTATAACGGTGTAATTCACGTTTCTTAGCTAAGCATACACCAAGGTTAGACCACCTTCATTATAGGAATGATAATATTGCCATTTAATCTTCTTTATCCTCTCCTGTCAGTAAAATACATCTCCCAGCTTTGTAAGTCAGGCTGAATAATGTAAAGTTTACATAATTCTGAAGAACATCTAATACTTTTTTTTTTTTAAATTTAAATCCTCCCACATTCCTAACTATCTAGGTACAAGTATTTAAAAAGTATATATTCTACAGCTATTATTTCACCTAAGTAAATAACCACAGAGATACACAAACATCATAACCTTCTTCTATCACACATAAAAATTCATATAAAGGCAAAAAACATAAAAGAACACTCTAGATAAAAGTTTCCCTAGTATTTTTCAGCTGCTTTTTTAAATCACAGCGCTGGTTTTTGTTACTCTGATTCTGAGTACATGACCTTTGAACATATCATCTCGCCTGCCTCTGTACATCTTTCGATTTGTGACAACAAAATAACAATTGCTACTTGCGTTCATTCATGACGGTGACTCATATCTGTGGAAGTTAAACCCTGGCTTTTATGATTCTGGCCCAATTAAAGCAAGTTTATTTTTTGCCATTTTTAACTCAACTTTAATTAAGAGCTTTGTTACCTTATGCAGGTTTTTTCTAATTGGATTGCTGTCAAGCTGCCAAGATATGAAAATCCATGTGTGTTTATTTTTCCATGGATTGAAAAGAGATTATTCTCCTGGACAGAATTTAACAAAAAACAAACAAACAAAACCCCTAAAAAACCTAACTAAAACACCAAACAAAATGAACCAAACAAAAAAACCCCCAAACAACAAAAACGAAAAAAAACCAAACCAAAAAAAACCACCCCCCCACCCCCTCCAAAAAAAGGAGAAGAGGAGAGGGAGAGATTCAGCCTCATTGACTCTTTTCTTTCAGAAAAGCAAAGGTCTCTCCAAACATTAAAGTAAGGAGTTAAAAGCAGAGACAGAAGGTTGGTGGGTTGACTTTTCTTACCAAAGGACTTATCCTGAAAAGCTGATTTCATTTGATCTAAAAGAATGGTCAAAGGATGACAGGAATGAAAAGCCAGGAGGAATGATGAAACTGCACGGAAGCAGGAACCAGGCTGAAAGCACGTGTCACCTCTAACTCAACAGAAGGATGAGACAGTTAGAAGTTTAATGCTAACAACCAACCTTCCTTGCCCCAGTTAGCAATCTCAGTAAAGCAGGGGTTTTCTCCTCTCCAGGGAGTAAATATATCACTTTATGAAGGTTAGAAAATACTGATGTATTCATTGAAAGTCACTCCTTTCATCCACTCAATATGTGCATTTAAAAGTTTGACAGTCTTTTATGGTATCCACCTCCTAATGGGAGAGACAGCACAGTGTATCTCTTAGCTTTCCAATGGATGCTGGGAAATTTTATTTATTGACTTGTTGAAGTATGTGAAGTGTAAACTGATTTTCTCATTATTTAGATGTATCCAAAGCTTTCACATTCTGGGTACTGACAGGAGGTAACTGGCTAGCAGTCTTACTAAGCAACACATCTATACCTTGGGGAAATATCTTTTCATGGTATATACTGGAAGTGCTAATTGACTTCTATTTCCTAATAACTGTTGAAACTAACAAGTTTGGAAAAGCTGGTGATTTCAAAGAACTGTAAATTAGACATTAAAACATCTTTCAGACTGTCAAGCCTATATGTGAAAATCTTAAAAAAGAAGTTTTTAAGCTCTTGTCCTCTGAAATGAATTAATGAAGTCATCAATAAGTCAATCATAACTGTCCTAATGCAGGATGTGAAGAACATAGTAACATCATATGTGTAATTCCCACTACTTTAAGTCATCAGGAAAGTAATGCAATTGCCTTTTTCTGCATCAGCAGAATGGCAGTATGGAAAAAAAAAATCTGAGCTGCAGCTAACATTTAGGACATTTGACATTATGCCTCAGGAGCTGGATTTTTGAAAAATGATCTGACAGTCTGTTCCCTCACCTTTCTATACCACACATTCACACAGTTCTTTAACACATTGACTGATTATGCACAGAAATACAAATTAAAATCATCACAAGTTGTGAAAAAATAAGCAGATGGACAGAGGAAAGGTACCTGGTAAGTATCTAAGGGAAAGATGGATATAAGAATTCATAATATGCAACAAATAATCCACCTTAAAAATGATTCTTTTTTTCAGTGAGTGCTTGCGTGTTTTCCAGATATCACAATCAACTGACCATGCAAATCCTTGGGAAGCCACTCTTTGGTTTCCAGCAATTGAGAGAAATTACTGCAATGCCAAGCCTGCCTAATGCAGTCAAAACAGATCCCTTCTTCAAAAGTTCACAGAATCACAGACTTTGCTGAGTTGGAAGGGACCCACAAGGCTCATAAAGTCCAGCTCCTTCTCCTGCACAGAACCATTCCCAAGAGTCACACCATGGGCCTGGAGAGCATTGTCCAAACCCTTGAACCCTGTCAGGCTGGTGCTGTGACCACTTCCCTGGGGAGCCTGTTCCAGTGCCCAGCCACACTCTGGGTGAAGAACCTTTTCCTAATATCCAACCTAAACCTCTCCTGACACAACTTCAGGCCATTCTCTTAGGTCCTGTCACTGGACACCAGAGAGAAGAGATCAGTGCCTGCCACTCCTCTTCCCCTCAAGATGAAGTTGTAACTGCAGTGAGGTCTCCCCTCAGTCTTCTCCAGGCTGAACAGACCAAGAACATTCCTCATATGGCTTCCCCTCAAGGATCTTCACTATCTTTGTTGCTCTCCTCAGGACACTCTCAAATCACTTTATCTCTTTCTTATATTGTGTTACCCAAACCTGCCCCCAGCACTGGAGGTGATGCCACCCCAGCTCAGAGCAGAGCAGGACAATCCCCTCCCTTGCCCGGCTGGTGATGCTGTGCCTGATGCCCCCCAGGACAGGGTTGGCCCTCCTGGCTGCCAGGGCACTGCTGGCTCTTGTTTAGCTTGCCCTTGACCAGGACCCCCAGGTCCCTCTCTGTGGCACTGCCCTCCAGCATCTCATTCCCAGCCTGTCCATACATCCAGGGGTAGCTGTCCCAGGTGCAGAATTTGGTACCTTGTTCAACCTTGTTGAGTTTCATACAGTTGGTGATTGCCCAACTCTGTGATTAGTCAAGGTTTCTCTGCAGGGCCTCCCTGCCTTCAAGGGACTCAAAATCTCCCAGTTTTGTATCCTCTGTGAACTTCCTCTGTTTCCCTTCCAGTCCTGTGTCAAAGTCATTTATGAAGATATTGAAGAGCACAAGGCTGAGAACAGAGCCCTATGGAACCCCTGTAGTGACAGGTCCCCAGTCTGATGTCACCCCATTCACTGTAACCCTTTGTGCCTGACCCGAGCCAGTTGCTCACCCATCCCAGGATGTGTTTGTCCAGCTGTGTGCTGGACATTTTGTTCAGAGAGACCCTGTGAGAGACAATATCAAAAGATTTACTGAGATCATCTAGGTAGGTTATCTTGTCATAAAAGGGACTCAAGTTTGATGAGCAGGACCTCCCTGTTCTTGCCCTAGAGGTGATATAAACTTCTTTAAAAAGACATTAGAAAGAGAATAATGAAATTTAGGAATGAGAATTAAAAGAATAGAGAGAAAATAAAGAGAATGTAAGACTCCCTTACTGCACCTACCTTTTTCCCTTCCAAAAAAAACCCCAGTCCAATCCCTAAAATGTACAGGTGACAGTCTCTGTACCAAGAAAGAGTGTAGGGAACTTTACTGTCTCACAAGGCCACTTAAAATGGTGACATCAGGAAATATCATTGCGACCCATGCACTTACAGAAAGGGACAGCTTGACCATATTAAACTGGGCTGCATTTCATTCACTCCATAGGTTCAGACTCATTCAAAAGACATTAGCACTGACAAAGCTGACTGCTGACTTTTCACATTCAGAGTTTGTAATTAAAGTGAAGGAGGTAGATGATAAAAGCAGGGAAAAGGCATTGCAAGACCAAAGAACAGAGTAAAAGGTAAAGCTGGCCAATGGAGTTAAAAAAGGGGATGGAAAGCAAATTAGACTCTTCATGCTGCCAAAGCAATAAAACAGTAAGAGTCTGGAAAAGAAGAGAGAAAAGTAAATCGGTGAAGTTCAATCAGGAATGCAAAGGAAATGACCCAGTACAAATAAAATGAGGCACAGAGCACAGATAAAGAGAGTTACATGGGAGGGAATTACAGAGTGGAAAGAGTGTCCCTGCACTGAGGATTTCAGGAGATCTCAGCTGACTAAAAGTGAACAGTAAAATCACAAAGGAGTGGGAATGAGAAAATGACGGGAGCAGCTAGATGTTAAAACCGAAGGATTGAAAGAACACTTGCCATTTAAATATGCCAGTAAACTTGAGAGGAAGTACTGCAACCGAGCAATCTGAATTGGTAAAATCTGAATGTGCACAGAAAGGATGCCAAGTAGTGAGTCCGAGGGACTCCAGGATGTGTGGACATTGGTATGATGGCATGACTTGTAAGATGATGTACTCAGTGCCAGATATACCAGCACACACTCCTTTGAGCTTTCCACTAAGTAATGCTGATTATAAAGTATATTAAAAAAGACAAGTAAGGCACAATTTGTGTAAGAGCACCATAATCTTGTAGAGTGATCAGATGCAAGCCAGCAGTAAAGTAACAGAATTAAGTCTATTTTCAGTTTATGCTCTGAAGACTATAGGTCTAATATCACATCTAATGTGTAAATGCAAGTTTTAAAGTAATTTCAGAAGAACCCTGAAGTACTTTTGATTAATATGTCATTAATGGCCCATGCCGTTGGTCTGAAACCTATGGGCATACAGAATCAAAATACACTGGAATCACTTTTAGCAGCATTTTTTGAAATCAGTATGTCTTTCCCAATGGGCAGCTCTTTCAGGACTACATATCTCACTGATGCTTCCATCTATCACTAATGTTTTTTCTCCCAGCTAGACCTCTATTTAGAGGTGTCCTACTTCACAACTAAGCCAGACATCCAAATTTCTAACAGGTTATTTTTGCTTATGAAACTATGTTTCAGAGTCAGAATACATTTTACAAGCTTTAGCTCCATTCTGGGCACTGTAGCACCCCATACAACAGGATCTGTTATGTCTGTATGCTATTTTCCCCTAGAACTGACATCCAAGGTAACAAAAGTCCTTTCCCAGCCACCAAGGATTTTATAAGCATTATCAGTAATGTAGTTGATTGCACTATTTGCAGAGAATATTCACCCATTTACAGTGAAGAAATAGACAGATGCCACGCTGACCGCTTCAGAGAGCAGGAAAGGACTATTAGAAATGGGGGTTCTAATAGAGCTATCGTGTCCCATTTCACTTCTAATAACTGTGGTGTCTTCGTGTGCTTCAGCAGGGTTTCCAAGATGCTAACCACTCGCAGCTTAATAGGCATATAGATTCTCACTAGCCAGCAAAATTAGATGACAGAATAATTTTCTACCAACTTTTTCTTGGGCTTATATTTATCTCAATGTAATTTTGCACAATATCTAATGGTACTGCAGTTTTGCTTCTGTTTTTCACAGATGTTTAGTGACTCATCCAGTCATCTTTAAGTCTTGCAACCCTATGCAGTGCTTGATTCATCTCCCTTTGCATATTTTAGTATTGTTCTCACCAAATCTCTGTCTTTTAAAATGTTTTCTACAGTCTTATAAATTGCATCCTTTTTTTCCTGCCTTAAGATATCCTTTAACTGCCTCTTTAAAGCTTACAATAGTAAGGACCAATAAACCTCCCCTTGAGCTAGACTGAACAACAAAGCCTTGCTTTACGTTAACTGCATAACTTCTAAAGCAGACACATGTGAAGAAGCTATGAGCACTAGTGTCAAATATAATTTATTCCTTAAATGTAGTTTTAGGACATGGAAGAATTGTCACTAAGAAGAGATAAGAGAAACAGAAAGAAGAAAAGTGAATGGCCAAGTAGAGCAGAAGAAAAGGTGAATTAATAGGTTGTGCAAAAAATTGGCAGCTATGGGGTAAACTAAGGAGGTTTCTTGAGAAAACAGCCAAAGGGAAGAGGCAATCACAGCAAAACAACAGCTGTCTGAAAGCCCCCTTCATTTTCTCAGAGAACACACATTGGCTTGAACATCTCTCCAGTCTTAGCCCTGAAGACCAAAAAGTGGAGAGAACCAAAGTATCAGCTACACAGCAACTTTCCCCAGGGTGAGGTGATCACACTGAATCACATGGTTGTGACCCTCTGAAGAGTGTGGAAGAAGGACACACTGCCAATTCCGTGCCTTCTTCCTGTAGCCAACAGTCTCTTTTTCACTTCTGCAGCTGTTCCTACTGGTTGGAGTCTACTTCCATCCTTCCTTTATGTTTGCTTATTTATCTTAATATTTATCCTCACCTCTTCCTATACCTACATGAGTTTTACATTACATTGTATCACAGTATGGTTAAAAAAAAAGTTTGTTTTGTTGGGGGGGTTGTTTTGAGTGGGTTTTTTGGGGGCGCAGTCCTCGGATTTTTTTTTAAATAAAATGTGCAATGAGTTAACAAAAAAAAAACAGAAAAAAGCCCCACCCCAGAATATTCCATGGGAGGGGAAAGAATGTAAGAAGAAGACATTAAAAAATTCTGAAAAATAGAGGCAGAAACTCTTACCACAACTGACTACTTGCAAAGTAGGCATGCTTAATACTATGAAGTTAAATGTTTATAGTTTCTTAATAGTCAGTGGTTCAACTCTTCTAACATAACATAAAGAATCATATCCAAATGACTTCACTGGAAGTTGTGAAGAAATACTTTAAAGGAAAATATGACTCCATTAAATGAAATGGTGAAAACAATACAATGATTTTGGAGATTTCTTGACTTCTAACTCAAAAGCTACACTTTTCTATATATAATTATGTGCATGTGTGAATATGTACATGTAGGTATTCTGTTTGAATATATATGCATACTAGTCCCTCACATATACAAATATTTATGTTTATATAAATGCATAACGTGAGTTTGTAATGGGTAAGATAAACAGTGGCAAAACCATGAGGGAGCTATGCAAGTCATCCTAACCGAGCAATATTAAGCCATAAAATGGCATCATTCATTTTGCATTCTATATATATTTTACAAATATATTCCTATAAAAATGTTAAAAAGAGTTTTACAAATTTTATTAGCATTATTTTTCATATCCATCTGCCTGTAGAAACAGGCTCCTTTAGTACTAAGATTCCAACTGTAGAGGGCCCTGAGGGAGAGGAATAGTACAATATTTTTTTAAAACCTCTCAAATTATGCAAAGTAGATTTCCAACATATAAAAAGTGTCATAAGCCCAAAGTCTGCTGTGAGGTAAAAGCATGTGCCAGTGGAAATCAATGCTTCTTCCCTTAGAGTATAAAGTTTCCATTTTCATTCCTTAGATTTGCAAGATATCTCTAATCAGCATCAGCACTGAACCGTGCCCAGACCTGCTCTCCAACAAGCCTAACTTTTAGCACTGCTTGTGCACATTCTGAGAAGACAAAACCAAAGGAAACAAGAAGTTTCCCTTGCAAGTTATAAAAACTAAAAACTGCACAACTTGATATTCTTTAGAAGTCTGGGGTGTAAATTCACTCCACTTCAGTCCCTTTGGGACAAGAGCAGGGGAATTGATTAAAGTGGCTACAGACGCACACAACTTGTAAAGGATCACGTGAATACCTAACACTTTACACAACGGGACACACAAATACTGTAAGTGACCATTCCAGGAGTCAGACTGACTGAGCAGGCACACAAGGGAAACTGCACATGGTGGTATTTGGGAGCAGCCCTACAAGAAGCTTATTGCACAACCTGACTAAATTTGCCCTCCCACGTATAGGCTATCAATACCTATTATAAAAACCATACACGAAAGTCAGAGTTTTATTTTATACACATGGAAAGGGAAACAAGTGTTTTGGCAATACATTTTGCAACTCTGGCTTTGAAAAAATGAGTTAAGACTGTTAGAGAAGGGAAATTTCTCAGTGGTGATTTTCTCAAAAGGCCTGGAAAATCTCATTTCCCCATGGGCAAGAAAAAAATCATTCTAAGCCCAATACACAAAGTTACTTTTCTCTAGCCACTTAGAAGGCAAAGAGGACTTCTAAAATAAGGGGAAAGCCTCATGTGACAGAATTAAAGAACATACAATATGCACTTAAGAGAATTGCCTTCCAATAATATGCGTTTAAACATGAATAATTTTGGTAATAATTCACCCTTAAAAGCAATCAGTTTGATTGTAATAATATTTTACTTTCAGCCGTGGTAATTTTATTATATGTAGAGAGATATTCAATATAAGTAAGGTGACTAGATTTGAACGACCATGTAAGCCATTCACTAGCAGATTGAAAAATTCAGAAAAGTTCACTGATTTATCTTGAAAAAAAGGTCAGAGAAATATTTAGTCAATATTTTATCTGATAAAGCTAAATAATATATGTCCCTTAATGAAAAAAATTTAAAGAATAATGCGAAGCTAAATAAAGATGTACTTGTGCATTCGAATTGCATTATCTTCCCAATGTAAAACTTTTATTGCCATGAAGTTAAGATGACATAAAGTGAAAGCAAAATACAGATATCTGCACACACATCAAACCTGACAGACAAGGATCAGAAATGTAAATGTAGAGTAATAGTTGCTTTTATAAGTACTCAGGTGAAGTTAAGTCAGGACTACTCTTTGCAGGTACAAAGCATTGCATTACATTTTGCTCATATTTGCCCAAATTTCTGGGTGTAAGTCTATGTCCACATGCTGCCAGATCAGCAGTTTGTAAGTGGGAAGCTGAAGCAAGCCAAGATTTCAATGTTATCTGTTCCAAATTCTTCTGGTGCATTAGCAACCATCTTCTGGCTGCAAACAATACCATACTGTATGTGTCATACTGTTAGTACTATGCTTTAATTTCAGATGGAAAACTGCCTCTCAAAATAGAGCAGAGAGTGAATTAAAAAAGAACGTCATCATACCAGAACTGTGAGAAACTAGAAAAGACAGAGAACCATATTTCCAGGTTCTTTGGTATAGCACAACATATGGTCCAGAGAACATTTTATATTTAAAATCTCTCCAAAATACTGAATTGTCATTCATAAGAAGACTCTTCTGTGCTTTTGAATTCTGAGGATTAGAATTTAATCTCGTTTTGTCTTTATTGTTGGCATAAATCCACATTTTCCAATAGCATCTAAGGTAAGAAATTTATCTAAGAAGTATCCTTTGTTTTCTGTTCTCTATTGAAATTGCAGGAAGATTCCAACATACAACCCCCAACTTTTTGAATTTGGGAGGGTGGTTATTGGGAGGAATTGACTGTACAGGATTTCAATGTTTCAATTAAAACCAAACAGTTTTCCCCATCTTAGATACTTTCCAATTTCAAAATTCAAAGGACTACCTTTTTAAACTCTGGGGAAGAAGGATTTTAAACCATAAATATTTTAGTTTTTATTTTCAAACACCAAAATCTACCCCAATCTCACAGTAGTTTCACTGGGAGCCATCCATCAACCCTGCCATTTTAAAAATATGTAACTCAGGTAATTGTAGGATAATAACTTACATTGTAGAACACTGTTCTAAAAGGACTATACAGATTTCTAGCACAAACAAGCTCTCTTGGTTACAACTTAATGTTGCTTTCAAATATTCAACCTATGAGATAATATGAATTCCATGGTACTTTTAATTACCATAGTTAAAGCAGTAATCATCGTCGAGACAAAACTTGGTCACAAACCAGTTTTGGTTTCTGGAATACCAAAACTGTAATTCTCAATCTCCTTATATTCCATGTAATATCACTTCAATTATCCTACTTTCCTCTCAATCTGTACAAAATGATTTTCAACTGGTTTTGGCTGTTTTGTGAGAGATATAGAAAGTGACTTTCACACCCCCATAGCAGCCACATGAGGATCATGCTAGAGTCAGGAGAGTCTCCCAGGGCAACAGGAGGGGAGGCTATCCTGAATTTCATTGTCACGGTCTGTTGAATGACATCACTTACACAACTCGTATGGCTTCTAGAGAACAAACTGAGCAGAGAGGTATCCTATTCTAAAGGAATACTTTTCCCTTACCAAATTTTAGTTAATGTCCACGCTCCAATAATGCTAAAAGAAAAGCACAGGGTAAACCATCTTACATTTGCTCTAAGGTTGGACCTTGCTATCTGCACTAAATCCCCATGTTGCTCTGCTTGTCTGTAACTAAAGAGTGAGACGTCAATCCACTGTGCTATACATCTTTTAGTTCTACAAATGATGTAAATGCCTACTATTTTGTAAACAAAATTAGAATAACACAATGAACTGGAGGTTGTTTTCTTGAAAGGGTTTCATATGTCAAATCTATTATAGAGTGCACCTTAACTGAGACTTAGTATAAAAGCAGTGTAACAAAAGAGGGAAAACACTTTCATGAGCTTCATCCAGTACATAAAATTTACTATTATACTTTCTGCATATTTGGATAGTCATACAATGCATGAGGGGTTGAAATTACTTTTGAATACAATGTGTTTTGAAATAAAGTGTTTTTCAGGTTAGGATGTATTTCTATATATGCTGCAAAAATACAAGGAAAATTGGTTTACTTAGGAATAATAAACCTGTTCACTGAATCAGTCCATCTTGATGACACTGATGCTATCTAGCAACGAGGTTGATGTATGAAAATTTCTTTATCCAGAAAAGTATTCAGGTTCATGCATAAACACAAGCATTTGAATATGAACCAACCAGGTTAAGCATGGGCTAATTATGCATGCTCCTGTGCAGAAGAGCAATATTCCTTTCATTGGTGAAGAACCTAATATAATCAGCAGAAACACCAGAATTTTCTGAAAGGAGGGAAACAAAGGTGTGAGCTGCAGGTTACCTGCAATAAGAACAATAAGTAAAAGATGTGTGAGTTTGAAATTACCTTTGAATGAAACACAGAAGTGGGAACAGAATTATGTTAAAAACTCTCTTTTAGAATTTCTTGCTCTTATTTATTGTGGAAGACATCAAACTCAGGAGAAGAGCTTTGGTCCTTAAGAGGAAGTTGAATTATAGGCATAATGTGACTGTTTTTTCCTGACCTTTTGATTGTGTGATGGGAAAGGCTTTCATGTAACATCCCCGTAAATCCTGATGAAGTCAGGAGAAGATACAGAGGCTATGACCAGTATTCCAAATCAATACACTTAGGTTTTTTTTTTTACTTAACAATATTTTACATCTGTTTTGATAATGAAAATACTATAAATGCTGTTAGTATTTTGCATATTTAGCAGGACACCATATTTACTTTGTAAGAAAATGCAATGTCAACAAATTGATTCTTCAGATAATTCCTCTTGACTATATTTTTTTACTATGAAGATTCTACTTATCCTTAAATAAGCTAAATATATGATTTGTAAATACTTCTGCCTTGTATTTCTTGCAAAAATTATTTCTAAAATTTTAGGAAAATAAAAACTAATTTCTCGAGTGGACTTCCATAGCACTTAAAAAACCACAGCAAATACAGAATCACACCAAGTAAATTCAGGACAATGTTAATGATAGTCTATGGAAATTAGTCTATCAATTCTTGATGAAGGAAAAACCCCAAGTAAAAAGGCACAAATTGAGAGTGGGAAGAATGTATTCTAGTAGAATAATAACTCCCTGTGGACTGACATGCACACTGAACAAAATTACTTATTTTAATTCTGACATATATTAGACATTCAGTTCTCTTGCAAGTTACTAGTTATGGCCAAAGTATGCAATTCATAATTCATACCATCATAAGAGTAAACCATCACGTCCACTGCAAAGATGCCATGGAGTTTCAGGCCTGAAATGTGCTCTAGCTTTTAATAACTGCTGACTAGATTTAGCCTGATTCACTAGTGGCCTCAAAACTCCCTATTCAGACAGTATGCCCTATAGAAATATGGCTGCTTGCACTTTACTGCTCATCTTTCCATTGAGAATATTAAGAAGATGGCTGTTTTAAAGCAGAATAAAGTTTGAAGGCCTTGCAGAAATACTAGAGCACTGCATAGAAAAGCAAAAATAACTCCCACTGCATTAATAACATTTTTGCATTGTCTTGGTTTGGTATTTTGAAATGGTGGGGCGTTGATTTTTTAAAAATAGATTCTCAAGCATATCAGATCTGCACAGAAAATCAAAAAATTCACACTCAATACCCCAGAGGCTAGAATTACTTCCTTCTCAAATAAATAATTAGGCAGATTTACAAAATGCACATTATTTTCCCAAGTGAATGGAATGACTCCAAGCGATTAAATACATAATTAGGTTGTTTTTCTAAAATGCTTATTATTTACCTGAGAGTCTCATCGCAGACTCCTGGTAAATACTGTCTCCCTGCTAGCAGTTATTACCAAAAACGCCTTCACAATTTCCAGCCTTCCTCCAGCAGTGACATCAACAGCAGATATTACTTGAAGCCATGGATCATGAAAAGCAAAATCTGGCTGTGCCAGGCAGCCCATTTAACTGACAAGCTGAGCCTTCGTACCCGGCATTGCATTCTTTCATTTCCCAAATATGGTAGAAAGCAAACAAAAGAACTTTTTAGAACTTTAGTTCATGTTTTAGCTGGCCAGAAATCCTACTGAAGGCTGTGCCTATGTGTGCTTATGTGCTTGCAAGGCTACAGAAGGAAAGAGGCAAAAAAGCCCCAAGTTCTTATTAGCTGTTCTCTACCTGGTAAGGATAATGAAGGGAAGGTGATTTTAATAATCAAGCCTTTGAGTCCTGCCCTCCATTTGACACAGGATTCTCTCTCCCAAGCAGCTGTTTTGGGCCAAGTTATCAGAACACACCAGCCTTCACTTGTAACTACTCCCATTGCCTCTCTCCAGGGGACACACGGCCACAGTGCAAGGCATTCACCACGTGAATGTGAATATTCCTGCTCACCAGGTGGGAAAGAAAAAGGTCAGGCAATGAGACATAGCTGGTTCTCCTATACAGCCAAGGGACAATACCAAACACCCTTTTTCCAGTGATCACAGACAAAAAACTGACCCTCAGAAGCAACCCCTTTTCAGTACTCTACCTCCAGAGTCAGTTTTTCCTATGCTTTCATCTGCCCAGAGGCCTCACTGCTTTGTGGTCCTTACAGAAGAGATCAAGAGTGACTGGAATCTCAATCGGAATAAAAGAGGGCAGGAGATGGAAAGGCATGGCAAGGTGAGGGAGAGAAAAAAAAGACAAAAGGAGAAATGAAGAGCAAGAGAAAAATGTGGGAAAGAATCAGAGGGCATGCCAACAATATCTAGAGATCAGCAAATAAGGCAACAGAGGTGGGCACAAAACAAAGGGAATAGCAGTGAAGGACAGAATAGAAAATATATTTTACTTCTCAAAAAGTAATAAATAAACAAATTAATAAATCATGAAAAGAAATAATATAGAATCAAGAGAGCCATATTCTTGGGGAAAAATAAAGAAAAGGAACAAATAGAGGAAGAAATCAGAACAACTAAGCAGGAGAATTTTAATGGGTACAACTTTGTCACTGCATTTCCCAGCTGCATCATTTGTCTGATTTGGTTTTTAACATCTTCAGCTAAGCTATTTATGCCTTACACATAGGTTTTACCTTATTTATATGTTTTATACACATATGTATGACTTCACAGTCACAACCAAGTATCTTAAATGGAGGTGACAATTTCTTCAGATTTCCAGTTTGGTATTAATACAGTAAAACTCTATCATGAATATTTTGGTTATTTCTGTAAAAGCCTAACAGTAAAAGCATTCTTGAAGCACTGGTATTTCATGTAGTGTTAGCCACAAAGCTGAAGGTGGAGTAGCTGAGGTGTGCACCAAGTGGCAAGAACTGCACACTTTGCCAGGTCATTGCTTTTATGGCAGTACCTCATCTTTTATGAGGTTTAAAAAGAGACATCTAGGGCAAAGGGGAATGGAGAAGAGAGGAAAACAGGTACTGACTGACAGGCAGACAGTGTGCTCTCAGTCACCCACTAGGATGCTGATAGATGGTCTCAGTTTCAAATATGACTGTTTCCTAACATTCTGATCTCTGTTACAAATAAATAGATTATAGGATGCATCTTAGTGCTTCAGTCTAGGACTGCTCAAGGCACTTAAGGCTTAACATTCCACACATTATGTAATCTTATGAATGTTGTTCTATTGCAACTTATTATTTACTGTTGAAATTTGTCCATGAGCATTTGCAGTGAGCAAGGTATGCAAAGGTATTAACAGGAAAAGTGTGACTATTCAAACTTTAATTGTTACTGAAGGACATGACTAAATAGGGTCTGTCTTTCACTTCCACAGGTCTTTCAGAAATAGGAAAGTCTTGTCAGAACTTCATTCACCCTTTTTAAAACAATGTCTAAATAAAATATACGTTTCACTGTCATTCTCAACTAACTGGATCTCATGTGCCTTTATTCCTACCTTGGCTGTGAATCAGACTGAATGGTCTACTAGGAAAGTCCTTTCTTTCTGGTTCTCTCCAGCTGTGCCCAACAGAATCACTACACTCTGCAAACTCCAGTGTTAGTTGCTTTACAGGTATTTATGTGTTTATGTTAAAAACAAAAAGGCAGTAAATATAAGAATATTAAATAGTTCTGGCAAATCCTATTGTCCTATTAGTTTCACTGAAATAATGAGGCTACATTGATTTTCAAATGGGAAAACGAAACATAAACACTTCTAACTAACCCAAATTTAACAGGCATCAAAGCAGGCATCAAAAAAGCTGACTGCAATCGTCCTAATAAGTCCTTTATAAGAGCATATTAAAACTCTTCATCTGATTAAGCACATATATTTTCTATTTTAAAGAATCTAGACTTATTTCCAAATAAGACTACTCTGTTATTATATTATATTTCTATAAGCAACAGATGATTATAGTTAATAATTTCCATGCATATAAGAAAGGAAGGAAACAAGGCTACCAAATGACACTAGGTGACATGATGGCCTTTTTAATAGGAAAAAGGATTCCCCATGGGCCAGAATGAGAATATTATTGCACACAGATCTTTCATCCATCAACAGTTTCGTTCACCATTATATTGGTCTGTATTTGACCCAGATACACAATCAAACTACCTTTCCTAAATTACACACCTTTTCTCCTTTCTCCCATTTATTTGTTTTCTTGAAATACCTTTCTGGGGAGATAGAATTTATTGAGAAGCAGTTTGAACCATGTTACTTTTTATAACCCTCACTTGCACCTACATTGTGCAATCATTTGACACATCTGCTATATGAGGAACAAATCTGATTTAAGAGTTTTAATAAGACCTTGCATCAATAAATTATAACAGATTGGTGATTAGTAGTATTATTTATATGCAATATTTTTGTACCCCTTATAATGCTGATGTCTGCTTCACAGGGATTAATTATTTTCATAATTTCGTCTAAGTAGTAATATAGAAAATGTCAAAAAGAAAATTAGATTTTCACTTCCCAGACACAGAAATTTAATTAAAGCCAACTCCTTGTTGAAGGAGAATGTCCTTAGCTGGTTCTGTGATATGGCAGCAGCTCTACATGCTGCCATGTGGGAGACCAAGGCTCAGAAAGTGACTCAGGGAATATTAATCACCAGGCTTCAGAGACTAAACACATGCTGAATGTGCCACAGTTGGTCCCAGCAGGTTATTTATGGAGTATATAAGTTAGCAGACAGCAATGATTTCTTAAAAAGGCTGCTGCTTGCACAGCCCACCTCGGGGATGGTGTTATACTGAAAGAAACCCTCTGCTTGGATAAAAACTGATCCATTAGGAAATCTCTAATTATCCAAACATGAAAGGTCAGCTTCCCCTCATGCTAAATGAGTGTAAGATAAAGACCGAGAACAAATTCCAGATGTAAAAATCAACATCTTCTTCAGTCTCTTGGACTTTTTTAGGACAAATGTGTTTCCAATCTGTGCAATAACAGTCCACACATAAACTAGTGAACTAGTGTAATGGAAAGCTAAATTCCCAGCTTTATGAGAGAAAGTGGAGACATTATTTACTCATTTTACCTACCCTTGCTCTTCAGATCTTTCTTATTTCTTGCCTTGAATAGTCGAGAACACTTCTTAATTCCCAGCATTTTCTGTCTCTCAGTTCCTTCCCTTCATGACTCTTCTTTCCACTGTTCTCTATATTATTATTCCTTCCTTCTATTCATCTTAATTCCTCCAATCTTTCACCCTGACTTCCTCATGAACATTAACTGCCTATGGATTACAATGGGAGCACCGAGCAAGGACATTCAGGACTTGGAACACCATGGACAGCTAAGTGTGATCCTGGTTCAAAATGCATCTGCAGCTATGAATGAACACAAAAGTTCCTTTTTCAGAAGCTGACCCTTCTTTCTTAAAAAAGATATTTTTCTGGAGAAAACAGGCATTAAGCAGATACAGTCAAAATCATTGTACTTCTATAACAGCACCTATATAAGATGAACTAGAAAAACACTTGAATTAAAATCCATCCAAGGAGTTCAGTGTAAAATTGGTGACTAATAAAACCGTATGACTTGATTTTAGTGTTCATGTATGTGATGATTTTTCTCAATCAGATGGCTACTCAAAAGTGACTTGTCAACCAAATAGCCCCACAAACTAATCCTTGTAAGGTAAACAAATATGGGCCAAAGTGCTTTCAGTCAGAACAAATACCTTTCATTTCCAAAGACAAAGTCACAACTTCCACTGACTCCAGCTGAGACAAAAATTCACTTCTGTTTCATCTGGACATAGAAATGGTGAAAGACAGATAGATCCCTCTGCACACACTTCTGCCACTGCTCCAGTATGTTTGTTTTATGTTGACACAGGCCAGCTCATTTCATAGGACAAGAAGTGTGCTTTGAAAGTTAATTTCTAGCTCCTTGTAAAATCAATTAATTTCTATGCAAGATTTTTTCATTACCTCTTGTCCTTCATTATTGCTAACCAGATTAAGCCTATGTGCAATGTCATCTCTATGCAATTTACAAGTGAAATATATTGCAATAGAAGGACTAGTGAGAGATAAGGGAGAAAAACACCTATGGGTAAGACATCTCATGCAGAATTTAATTATGGCCACTCTGATTTCTGTAAGTATCACATTGTATGATTTCACTGTAGGTGTTCCCAGAGAAGAATCCAATGCCTGCTTCAAAGATGGGACCATGGGATCAAACTCTGCTTGTTTTGTAGATTTAGAGGCTGTTTAGATAAGAAGTTGGCAATCTGTAGCCACAGAAACAGCACAAAGACTTGAGGGAACAAACCTCAGATGTCACTGCTTGAACTTCAGTCAACACTGAAAATGGAAATGAAAGAGCTGCTGTGACTTCTAACTATGTCCTTTGAGCTAGTCTCATGAGCTTGTGCTAGTAAAGGAACACAAAAAAGCACTTGATACACTGTTGGTTCATGTTTATTTTATGACCACAGTGAGAGGAGAATGCAGAAGAACATAAAAGATTCTCCAGGAAATTTTTACTCTCAACTAATCCTTGAGAATAAAAATCTGGTTTATCTATATGTTTTTGGCTCCCTTCTCTGTCAAAGTCTGTTTCTGTATGCTCAGATATTTCATACCAACAAGAAATTACAAAAAGTTTACTGCTGCCAAGAATTTAACAGCTCCTAAATATTAAACTTGAAGACCACTTTGCATTAATTCCTAAATCCTCAAACATGTGTTTCAATCCCTTTTATTTTACTCCTCTAATAATCACTCCCATTTCCTGAATTCTGTGATTTCCTAAGGTATCTCAAATATAGACAGGGTTATTGGAGAACACAGACTTCAGAAACTGTTGACATAGTGAGGCTTCATACCAGGAAACTCCTATTTCTTGTACCAACTGGTTTACTTTAGGCCCCACCAAACTATGCATGCTTCTACATTACATTCTTGAGAAGGTTCAGTTCCTTGAACACTGACCTTAACTTTAAACCCCCTTGCATACACACACCTTCTGAAATTTATTGGAGCTTCTGTCCATAACAGCAAAGATGCAAACTCACCACTTGGTGTGGTCAAATCACAGTTTTCCTACTCTCTTCTACTTGCAAACTTTGCTTAAGCTGTTCATTCTCCCCTTTTCTAGAAGGGTACAAGGATTTTGAAAGATGATTCAGAGATTCACGACTGCATTGACATAACATTATTATACCATTAGCATGTAATGTGGATAAAAAATTTAACCTAACCCTAGAAGCTTTCCTTCAGTGGAATGTGGTTTTTGAGGCAATTTATTAAATTTTAAACCTTTAGTCCTTTTTGTTAGCAGTTCCACACACAATTTGGTGTAATTCTCCTTATTTATTTATATATCTGTGGTAAAATCAGATTACTTCAAGATACAATAGTGTTTTACAGTCATCAGGAGAACTGCACCTTTTAGCTGGATCCCTTTAAAACACATCACACATATGACTACTCAGAAGAAATAAAATGATGCAAAGATATTTTTGCAAAGTGCCTACAGCAGTGTAAAACCTTGCCTTTCCTTGCATCACCCACTTTTCTCATACCGAAGAACGGTGGAAGTCTATTTCACATTGGGAACCAAGATTCATAATGCTCTAATGCTATTTTAAAAGTGCAACTGTGTTCATAGGAGTAGAATGTGTTTAAAAGGAGTAATACATTTTGTATTTGTATATAATTCCTTCTTTGAGGTAATGCTATAAGATTCTTTGCCCTGCACGGTAACTAAATAACCATAAATGATCTTTCATGCATATGCAAATCCATCCCTCTAAGCACCTTATTAATTATTTCAAAGATACTTGGAGGTCAGCACTCATGGAAATTTCTATGCATGAAGCCTCATTAATACAAGACACCACAGAGAGATGGGATAGATTTTTGTTGCTATTTAACAAGGGCAGAGAGTATAATCTGTAACATTTACTTTTTTATTTTAATGACCAAGGAAATTTGGCCAGCTCCTATCTGCCAGTGCTTCCTCTGAGCTGATGCAGTGGGTTTGAGTGGTGGGGCTGCTGCCACACTCCTGTGAGCAGCTAATCCTACCCATGCACCAGTTACCCAGAGCTCTGCTCCTCGAAGATGGCTGTTCTCAGCTGGAGTGCTGCTGCCTGCACTCGATTAGCAGCCGAACACCAAGGAATTAATGTTGTTCTTCCAAAAATCACAGCAATGACACATTTTGCTTTGGAACAAAGTGAAGCTATGGCACTATTGAGGTGATATATCATAGCTCATCAGCTGAGACGATAGCTTTCTTTTGAACACTTATCTCCTGCTTAATTAGGTCCCATAACAGAAATCAAAGCAAAG
The DNA here is from genome assembly GCA_013400435.1 of Pycnonotus jocosus. Classification (NCBI taxonomy): domain Eukaryota; kingdom Metazoa; phylum Chordata; class Aves; order Passeriformes; family Pycnonotidae; genus Pycnonotus; species Pycnonotus jocosus. The sequence goes on from VWYP01032087.1 coordinate 58,485, forward strand.
AAAGGATATAACGATACAAAATACTTGAATGCAATGAAAAAATGCATCCTCTGGCACATCTGTGCCAGGGAGCAAGAAATTAAACCTACTTGAGAAGCCCTGTTTATCTGAAATCCCTAGATCCTTTCCAGCTCAAGTTATACACTTGTGATGATAACACTGATCTCGTCTGTCACAGTGACCCTTTGCTGTAGCAGCTGCTGTTTATTTTTATTCTGTTGTGTGTGTGGTGCTTTCACCTCTAGGTTGATCCAATAAAAGATATAAAAAACTTGCTATGTTGGTACATTCCCTTGATAAAAATCGGGAACAGTGAGTCAAATGTTAATGGAAACTGCAGGCTATGTTCATTATGTTATCTCTAGTTTTGAAAAACACTAGAATGAACAGAACTAATTGGAAGTGCCAACAATTTAAATATGCTTAATTACAAAATCAAACCCTCCTGTACTTTGAGGGCAATGTGTGCACATATACCTTGAAGAAATGTGCTAGTTTTTAAGTAAATCTACTCTTACATGAAAATGATCAAATAACTTTTAAAAAATCCAAGCCTCAAACTTCAAGAGGTTCATCACAAACACTGTTTCAGGATTAGTCTTTGGTATTTAAAAATACATGTACAAATGCACTCTTTTGAGCAGTCTGTGCTACCTGGTCAGCTACCACAACATAAATCTCACCAAGAGGGAATATAACTTTGTTTTGTATTCCTTTTAGAAGAAAGCTCAAACAAGCCTCTATCTTTTCAATAAAGCTCAGACCTAACTTTTTTTTTTTACTTCAAGTCATTATCTATTAGATACAACATATATTAAACCCACACTGCCAGAATAAGAAAGGTTTTTTTTCTTCGCATGTCCCATGTGTTCATTCCTGTCAAAGAGAATTCATTTGAGGTTTCATTGAGGTAATTAGAAAAAGTTGTGCCAAATAATGCTTTATCATACCCACATGTAAATACAAACTGCAAATTACAGTTGCAAAATGAAGATTGTGAACTGTAGACTGTAAAAATGCCATCTTATGCTATTCAGTATAAGTACCTTGGTAAGTGGAAAAGAAAATCACGTGATGCTGTTGTGAAAATTTCTTAACTGAACTAATTAATGATGAGAGCTGCTGCATCCATAGCTATGAAGGAGGCTAAAACCCCTTGGATCTGAACAGTAGGAAGGGGTTGGCAATGCAGGCATGCATCCTTCTCACAGGTTTGGTGCAGCTCAGTCTCATGACTTTCTCAAAGAACAAAAAATAATCATTATTTCCTAACTCAAGTATAACTTAATACTGGAGACAACCAAATGACTTGTACATCAGAAAGTTAGGTTCAAACAGCTGCAGAAATGAACCAGTGAAGTCACAACAGCCCTGCTTAGATTCTTCATTCTGCAAAGCACCTTGACAGAGAATACTTCCAAATGCTTTTTTTTGTGCAAACTGCTAAAATAACAGAGACAACTGATGGAGGTAGCAATCAACGAGAGAGAGAAAAAGTATTGCAATTGTATTACTATTACTACTGCTATTAGAACTGCTTTAAGGAACAGTATTTTAAAAACAACTTTCCAGCTTGTGGAGTTCTGAAACCTTGAGATCAGCAATATTTTAGTTTTCCTATATTTAGCTATTATAACACTTGGAGTATAACACAGCTGAGGCTAGACTGGTAGCAACAGCTTCTTTTCCATTCACTCAGCTGAACTCTATCTCACTTGAACATCCTTTGTGCATCCTCCACAGCACCCCTTCTTAAGCCAAACCCATGCCTTCCTCACCATTCCAAGACTGAAACTGCAATCCTGAGCATCCCAACATCATCTTCTTCTGTATTCTTCTCATCCCATCCCTACTCTGCTTCCACTGTTCAGTTCCCATAATGTTCAACTTCAGCAAACAGAAAAGAGAAAAAGACTGGCTGGCAACAGCCAGTTAGGGGTAAAAATTTCTGAAAACTTCTTAGTCTCATCTCTGAGAAAAAAAAACTTTTGAACTGAACAACTGGAGTAGAAGGCATATGGAAAAATCCCAATACAAGTTTAGTGCAGCATGACTAGCAATGGGTTTAGAGACAGAAGAGGAAGAAGGGTCATCAGTTTGACATATCAGCCTGAACTGGAGGAAGCTCTGTGACACCAGCCACAGCAGCAAGAGACCCACAGGCGAGGAGAAAGATGAGCTGCCTGCTGCACCACTGGAGTAACTGATTAACCTAAGGAGCTAACAGAAGAAAATGGAAGAAAATCAAAAAAAGAGGGTAAAAAGGAAGGATTCTACTCAAGCAGCCTATTAATTTGCATGGGAGCAGCAAATGGATTAACTTCTGGAGAAGCAAGGAAAGAAGCTGAGAGTACAGATTAACCACACAGTACTATGCTAATGTAAAGGTCAAGGAAAGAACACTGGGTATAAAGTTCCTGTTCAGTTTCTCATGACAAGTTTTCCTACACAACATTAAAAATTATTTTGTGTAGGATGACATCAGTGTGTAAGTGTAGTAGCTGTTTAGGGGAAAGTAAAATAAGACCTGGCAACGGAGCACGTAAATAGCCAATCCAGTGAAATGTGAAGAGACATTGCTTGCTTGAAGCAATTAAACAAGAATAATTTAAAATATTTCCTACTATTGTACTTTCAATATTCTCAAGGCATGTTCTCAGATTAAATAGATGCCACTCTACTAAGAGCTTTTGTCAATTTTCTCCCATCTAGCAGCGTTTGAAACTTATTTATCAGCCATTCAGGTAACCAGGTAAACCNTGGAGCACATAAACAGCAATTCCAGTGAAATGTGAAGAAACATTGCTTGCTTCAAGCTATTAAAAAAGAATAATTTAAAATATTTCTTACTATTGTACTTTCAATATTCTCAAGGCATGTTCTCAGATTAAATAGATGCCACTCTACTAAGAGCTTTTGTCAATTTTCTCCCATCTAGCAGCGTTTGAAACTTATTTATCAGCCATTCAGGTAACCAGGTAAACTCTAAAATTATTCTCATGCCATGATACAGCATTTGAGACAAACATATATGCTCCTGTTCTAATTTAGCACCAAAAAAAAAAAAAAAGCTATGTATAGAATATATTTCTTAGCAAAATTCTTGACAATTTTGCAGTTCACAGGCCAGTGAAATTGAACCAATTTTCAGAATGAATTCAGAACAAAAAATTCAGAAGAACATTTAAGTCTTTGTTTAGTTAAGTCAAACTTTGTTTCCTACTCAGGTAAAACATGTAACTACATTTCATTCAATGAGGTGATAGTTAGCAGTAATAACTTTACCAAAAGAAAGATTATTTAAAATTCCTGTTCCTTTTTTATTAGTACTTGAAAGACAGACCAAGAAAACTAGTAATTTATTTAATTTGAAGGTGGAAATGTGGAGGTCAAGGTGTTGTTTTTTTTTTTTTAATTTATTTTTTAACCAGAGTGTAATGCTATCATCTGCTTGCACATCATGATTATAAAATACTAATGTGAAGAAAAGAAATATTTTCTTTTAAAATGAATGCCCTTTAAAATCCAGTTGATTCTCCAGTTCACATGCTTAGCAAAATCCACTTCAATATTCAAATATTTTCTTCAAGAAATTAAACAACTCCTACAAACGCAGTCTAATTTCACTGATATACACAAAACTAATAGGCGATTAAAAAAATCTCGCCCTGAGATAAAAATCACATTTAAAAATAAAAAAATTCACCCGAAACATACCGACACAGGGGAGGGAATAGCCAAGCTCTGGGTCATGGATGAACTGGCGGTCATTCAGCATGGTCACACAGTACAAATGGAAGCAGTCCAGGCAAATGACATGGCGATGCACACATTGGAACACAAGCACAGGACTCCTGTTAAGCACAAAAGAGTGAGAGTGATGAACAAAGACTGGACTAAACTCCACAAAAAGCTTCATTTCAAACTTCTAATTTAATAATAATTTTTAATTCATAACGCACAGGATTATTACATATGTAAAAACAGAATTTGCCGTGGAATACAGCAGCACTTTTAAAAAGAGATGGTTTCTAACATGAATCAGATATGATGAAATGGAAGTAAAGCTTTTACTGAAAGTTGAAACTTTACTGAAAACTGAAACCTAAAGCAAGAAAAATCCTTTAGTAACAGATATCCTCTATATGAGGAGAGGAAAGATCATATATGGTAAAACATCAAGTGGCGATAGGTAGGACAAAAAGAAATGTGACTATCTAGGAAAGCTAAAGATTTTGTGAAAATCACCTTTCAAGGCAGCCATTTGAACTCTGGAAAGAAGGCATTCCCTTAGTAATAATGAGTAAAATAATTCAGCTTCTGGTCAGAGGTATGGGATTCAATATAGGAATGAGACACCTAAACTTAAGTGCTGGGTATAAATACTGTAAGTGAAAAATTCCACATGGTTAGTGAGAAATTCCTGCTTTGGTCAATACACTTAGTGGAGGCTGGAGCTGATCAGCCTCAAGGTACCTGCAGTAGGGTGAGCTGAATCTCCAGTTTGGCTCCATTGCCTGTATGGGCTAAGCCTCCATGGGCCACTACAGGAATCCAGACACCCACCACACCTGCAGAGACTAAATATGGCTATGCCAGGCCTGACAGAAAACTGCTGGTGGAGATGCAGAGAGAAAACACTTGGAGTAAGTGAAGACAAACAGTTTCACTCCTGAGCTGGCCTGCACTCAGAGACTCTCCAGTGATGGTGACAGCAAGGAGAGCCAGAGAGCCAATGGTTTCCAAAAGCCTGCCCAGGACCAGCACACTGAAGGTGAAAGAAAAATTGAATAACACAGAAAATATTACACACACGTGAAATGTGCCTTCAGTGCAGCAACACACTGGTCAAACCTAATGGTTTTGCTCTAGTATAGGTAAATTTCTGCTAACTCCTGATGGACATAACTCAATGGTCTGTTCCAAAGTTAAGTGTATTGCAAGCGATGTATACATCATTTCTTATCTTTCAGAGCTATTACCAACCTCAAGTCTCAAAATAGCAAAAATAAAGGGAGATGTGTTAAGTTGAAGACAACAGTGAGATTCCCATTTAAATGCTGAATTACTTTACTCCCTTAATGCGCTTGTGAGTAAACACAGGCATAAATTTAACACAAATTTCAAATTTTTTTAGTAACTAGGAAGAAGAATAATTATTAAAAAAAAAATATGAATTCTCACACATTTGTGGCATTCCAGGAGACAAGTATTGAAATACAAAATCAAATACAGCAAGATTCGTGATAAAATCATTAGAGTTAGAAATATTGCTACATCTTCTCTAAAACCTGCTAGATGATGCTTTGAAAACCCCCTGAAACAGTAAAACAGAAAGCCTTCAATGTGGGAATCCAGCTTCAAAAGGTAATCAATAATTTCACAGACTGTATACAAGCATTTAATCTTTCATGAAAATATGGTTTAGTATTGTACATACTATAGAATTCATGGCAGCGTGTTAGTATCTCCAAAAATATAATCTCTGTGTTTTAAGGATTTTGTTGAATAAAGCAGCTTAAAACTGAATAAATAAAACCTCCCCATTACTAATCCTTATTAGTTGCATACTTGCTGTTTTGAATGTACCAAATAATAATTTCAAAAAGACAGCTGTAAGGCAAAATGAGAAGCTGATCTCTCTGAGTTTAGCTCTGGATGGTCACCAAATCATTATGGAGAAGTAGAGGAGCAGTTATCTTGTTCCTACAGTGCAAGTCCTTATGGTCACCTGTGGTGGTGCATTTTTATGTTTTTACAGGTTTATTGATTATTGTTAAGTTCTGTTAAATGGTTCGTTCTGTGTACCCCTTCCCCATACCTCACCTTTGGTCCTTTCCCCTAGGCTGGCACTTGTAAATCTTAGGTTGCCACACCCGGGGCTCTGTCAGTCACTTCAAGCCTCCCCTCTTTCTTCTGGAAAATTCAGGGGGTCTTGTCAAGTGATTGGCAGAGTTCCAGCCCTCCCCCTACTCCTTTATCCCAAATGGTTACAACAGGTGTCTGTCCTGTCACAAGCCATCCCCTGTCCCTCTACCACTGGATCCCAGTTTTACCCACCCCTGTGGTCCACCCCCCTTTAAAAGACAGAGGCACGAGGGTGCTGGTGGGACTCCTCTGAGGACGATCCACCTAGGCAGACCTTGGGCCCTGTTGTTTCCCACGAGGGAGGAATGAAGCCTTCAGGTTCCACCCTCAGTCGAGTCTCTCTCTCTGTGCCTCACCATTCCCGTCTTGAGCAGTGTCTTTGGGTGACAAGACTCCACAGGGATCCCTGAAGTGGCACGGCCACAGAGAGGGGACCTTCCCATAGCACTGGTGCCAGGGTTTGCCAGGACATTTGGGAACTGAGCACTGTGTTAGTCACCAGTCAAATGTAACCTTTAGAAGAACACCCCCAATATTTCTCCTTAAATTGCAGATATAATCAAATTTTCCTATAGTTTTAATGGATATCTCACTTTAAGGGTTAATTGCTCTTTTGTATTATCTCAGTGTCTGAGTATCTTTTCTAGTTTCATGGGAAGGAATCTCCCTGGTTCTAAATTCACACCTCTCTGACCTTCACTTCAAAGACAAAATACCTGTGGTGACATGCATAAGAGGAAGCCATCAAAAGTGGAGTTTCTTACAAAAGCCAGGCCAGAAATGAAAACAGTGTTATCAAGATTAACATCTAAACTTGTATGAAATCAATACTAACATCATTTCATTATGCAAATGAATTACTATGACCAGTTTCTGCTGTAAATTATTTTGTGATAATTGATTTTCCTTCTTAATGTATCACAACTGTCTAAAATCAAAACTATAGTCTCTAGAAGGGGCATAGCCACACATGCACATATTTAACTTGTATCTTTATCAATTTAAAAAAATGCTACTTTTTAACACCATCAATCTCCAAGCAATGTCTACAAGATAGATATAAATCTGGGTTCTGACTGTGTCAGAAAAAACAAGCTTGGCTTTCACAGATCTTACACTGCCTGCTAATTTTTCAGCCCAGGCTATCTGTGTCATAAGGCTTTGAGAAACTCAATTTGTATGCAAGGCAGGTTTATCCAAATTCCTTTGGCATTGGAATGATTGCTGCAGTCCAACATTTGCAGATTTTGAATCAAAAGAATGCAATTCTAGTTTAAAAGGGGCATAAAATTCTTGTTCCTGAGATCAGTAAAGATGAAGATGTAGGGATTATATTCACAATGCCCAGGTGAAGTTAGTGAATACTCATTTAGGATAACTCCTAGAGGTACTGATAGAAGCCTTGCTTGTACCAAACACAATTTATTTTAGAAAGGAGTATTGTAAAAGTAAAAAAAAAATCACTACAGTGTAAAAAAGTCCCTTCCTCAATCTAACACAACAGGCTAGTAATGTAAATCTGATATATATTTTAGAAAGTGTTTCATCGTTTCCATTTACAGAATGTGTTTGGGTGAATTAGAGGCTTCATGAGAATAATATATAAGAAAAATGTTTCTCACAGCAAGGGATAAATTGGTCCTTTTTGTTCACCAATTAGGAATGTAACCCTTTTAAAAAGTTGAAAATCCAACATTACCATGCATCACTGGAAATTTCCATAATAAGTAACTCACTCCCGTGCTTGGATTCCTTTTCATTAGAATTTTATCAGCGTGCACTGACTTAAATGAAAAGGAAAGGGGACCCTAAATGTTTCTGCTTCGTGTTAGTACTGTTGGATAACTGAGACACAACAACAGCACTGGTGGAAGTGCTTTGTGGTCCATAAACCCTTTTCCTCTTCCCTCCAGAGCAGCAAGATGCAGGTAATTGTCAGACAGACTACCACAGGATACAGGTTAAAGAAATATACAAAGACTTGAGCTTGTTTAGATAAGAAGCATTCTGAAAAATTGACTGCTCTAGGACACCCCAAAGATTTCATGGTGGTTATTACTGTATAGAGTCCAATGGCTATGGATGTGAGGGGCTACTTAGCATAAGGAATTCTTTGTAGACATTAACAATGGATCCTTTGATATACCTTGCAAGGCCTACTGAAAAATATATGGGGCAGTTTCTCTCTTGCTTGGTCCTTGCTCTTAATGTTTTGAAAAAAGCTAGACTGAATAAAGGTTAACCAGCACACTGCATATATGAGACCTTTGTTTTTCAGAAAATGAGTGTATTTTGAAGCACTGTGGGGCAAGGAATACATCTAAGCCTGTAGAAGTATGTGAAAATCACGTTGGAAAAATCTGTGAAACTGCCTTGAGGTCATTTCTAGGTGACAGTTGGATTTTTCTCACCTCAATCTCAAAATCTTAACCAAATAATAATAAAAAACCTTAGCAGATGTCTGTAAGGCTGCCTTGATGGGATTACAGTCAGCAAAGCAAAAATAGCCATGTGGAGTTCACTTCTCTGCAGTAAATAAATATAATGCACACAGCTATATCAGTCTTTAACCCCACCTATAACTACTATATTTATCATAAAACGCTTCTGTATTTCTAGCACATTTTTCTACTTTGGCAATTTTCCTGTACTTCAAAAAGCTTTCTATATAAGCACCGTGAAATAATTTCACTTCTAAATGGATCTCCATGTCATTTCAAAGCAGATCTGTGTTAGGTTTCAGGTCAGCACCATTCAAGAAAAGGTGAATCACTGAAAAAAATATGCAAGGGAAAAGAAAAAAGGAAAATATAACTTAGGTGACACAGATGCTACAGGCACTCTCCTGCTTCATAAACATTTAAAAGAATTAAACAGAAATACTGTCATTGAGCAGCAGTCAATCTGGCTCTATTCTTGTAGCAGAACAAAATTACAATGCCAAAATAAGCCAAATTATGCATCCATCATGTGGCTTCTTCATAGGACTGTATGTAGGAGAATATAGTCTTCTAATTCCTACAAATTTGGTGACACTTCTGGCTTTCCTGTCTATCACACACATTCCATAGTCTTATTCAAAACTATTGAATGAATTACCTGTTTATGATGCTGTAAGTGCATGGTTTTCTTACCATGAAAATACTTCCAGGTACTTTCTGTTTAAATATGTTATTAAAATCCATTAAAAAGATGCTAATATTTCTATAAAATATAAATATAGAAAGTATAGAAAAAATGCATCAGTCATTTGTGGTTTAGAATTTATACAGTTTGGAGGAAAGTAAAGCAGCAAATCTTGCTTTTTAATGAGCAATATGCTGTTATGGATTAATAGAAACAGTGACCTATCAATTACAGGCAACTAGTGAGCAACAATGCAGGCCCCAAATATTTGGACAAGGGTAGTCATTTGAAATGAGTATCAAGACCTTACCTGAGAAAAGAAAAAGTACTAAGAAAAATACTAAGAAATCAGTATCAGTGATATGACTTTGCAGTCAAGAATCCATCTTTCATAGACTTTTAGGAACAAAAAAAAACCCCCTACATCCCTACTTTTCTTTTCCTAAGGGGTGAAAATATATCTTTACATAGGGTGTGCTAATTTAAAAACCCTGGATATATAAATATAATATTAACAGAAAACAAACTTATTAAATGTCTTAAAAAATAACAACAAAAAACCCCCAGTTTTTTCTTTGATCACTTGCCATACAATGGATTAAAGATCATAAAATGAAGGTTATGAACACCATAAGACATCACTGTGTGAGCTCAAATTATCTGGCTGTGCTTCTGTATAAAAATGTGTTCTGACCCACAGCTGTTAACTTAAGAAGCATCAGCAAGTGAAATCTGACCTATTTTCTCTGTTAAGTTACATGTTTTCCTCTAAAATGCACTTTCATGTTCCTTACTTCCACTGGAAAGCAGCACCAAGGGGCCAGAAGCAGAAACAGCCTGACTGTACTAAACCAGAATACAGGAGGACAGAACCAGGCACGCTTAAAATTAGTGCCCATGATGGCAAGTACCGTTTCCAGCAGTGCTCCTGCTAACTCTGTTGTTAAGGGTTTGTTTAGGGTATGGAAATGCCACACATTATTGCCTATAAAATCTCTGATCACTGTGGCAGACAACAGCATCTGCTGCTCGAGGTCACAGGCAAGGGAATTCTATGTTACATGCACTGGTACATTCAAATTAGTACCTGGTCCTATGTGTGTGCTCTGCCTGCTTGCTCAGACATGCCTTTATGAGCTCTGCCTTCAGACACAATAACCACCTTTGCCCCTGACAGCTGAACCTTATGAGATCAAGGAGTAGAAGGTGATCAGGCTGGAGGAGAAGCATCCTGCAATCTATCAGATTCAGTGCACAGCAAATAACCAACAAATCAGACATGCTTTGAAAGGAGATGGGTAGAACCTGCTCCTTTTCCTCTATCTGTGCTTGTAAAACATAACTGATGCTCCACTGGAGAGAACAGGAAAATGCCTTGGTAACAGAAGGAAAAGGCAACAAACGTGAACCAAGGCAGCAGCCATAAACTGCCCTAACCCAAACCCTGGTTTGCTTGCTGGTTACCCTTTGTAGCTTACTGAGCTCCAGCTTACTGTGAACTGATTCCTCCATACTGGGTCTCTGGCATGCAATGACCTCCCAAACCTGTGTCACTTGTACTCTCAGCTTTTGCCACCAAAGGGTGGCAAATGCCCCTTTCAGCCCCCCCTAGATTTAAGCTGGGTCACAGCAGAATTTCCTCTCCTCTGAGGCAGCACCCAGCCCTTAGCAGCACAAGCAAAACTGCTCATCTCTGACAATCCACAGCAGTCACGCACTCTTGTTAGCCCAAGAAGACTTCCTTTCATAGACTCATAACTTTCTGACTAGAGACACACAGTAAGAAATCAGTATCATTTGTTTTTCAGGAAAAAAAAAAAAATCCACAATCCACATCAAGATAAGCAATGAAGTTGGGAGAATCACGGGATATCACAATAAGAGGAAGAAGGCCTAACTTCACCTGTACCATTTTCAGCACCAATCAATCCTTCAGTAATTAAGGATGAGCAAATGAAAAAGTCAAAATGCCTTCATACCCTAATGACATTTTAGTCTCCTGATTGGTCCCACTGGGCCTACTGAGGTCCTGTTGATTTCTTTCAAGAGTTTAAACCTTATTTAGTAATCTTATCTTAGTTTTACTCTCGACATCTATGCTAGCAAAATTAATATTGTCAGAAAATGTTCTTATGCCATGGGAATGCAACTGTCTATGCTGTTAAATTGTTAGAATGGGCCCTGGCGTGGTTTTCAGGCTTGCCAAATAGCAAAGTCCCTGACAGTTCTTGGGCATAGCCCAGGGGTTACTGTGTGCTGTCTCCAACAGGCAACAGCAGTCTGCATGTGGACACGCAGGTTTAAAAACTAAGAGTCCCACAATACAGATTTATGACAACAGAGCCTTAGTTTGGGACTATTTTCTTATTACCACATCTTACCAAATTATTTTGTTTTCTTATTTTCCATTCCCAAAATCAAGCCTTTTGAGACAGCCTGTGAGAATCAATTTGTCTGTAAACACATTATACAGAAGAATGTTCCTAACATGAAAGAGAAGACACAATCATGAGCTCTTTTTGCCTTCTTGGGAATGCTTAAATCCCTGGAAAAGGTACAGGAGGAAAAGAATATTGGATATTATCTTAAGGGATGCTATCATATTATATTTTTCATTCCCTGGGACTCCAGGAGGGACTAAAACTTTTGGATAAAGCATGTCTCTACTGTGTAAATTTCAGTTATTCCCTTCCAGTTAGCTTTGAAAATATACCCTGGTGCATGAACTTTAGGACTGTATTTCTTAACATCTAGAAGGAAAAAAAGACTGGAAAACAAAGTAAGGTAGAGAAGTAGAGAAGAGGGGAGAGGAAAAAAAAGATGAAAGAGGGAACAGAAGGCTGAAGGGATACATTAAGTGCATTTGCTCTTAGAGAATTATATTTCACTGCCTTAATATTATGTTTTTATGCTTTTTCTCATCTTTCTTTTCAAATAAGGCTATTCAAGATATATGTTGATCCAAACAATAACTTGAGGGTGCTTCCCATTAAATGAGTCTTCAGTCTGAACCAAAGATATGATTATTATCTTGTAAAAATAACACCCTAAAGCTATTGTTATAACAAGACATTTCTTTATAGAAATCCCTTTTTTTTTTAGCTCCTCACTGTCTTTAAAATTTACAGATAATATTTTATCCTTTCCTCCTCAAGGCAAATACCTTAGCATAAATGTCAAGATGCAGTTATCTGAGAATACCTTCTACATCAGCACCTCCACTCAAAGGAAAGAACAAGCCTTGGGCTAGCAAGTCTCACAGAAGACATTCTGACTTGGCAGGTTTTAAGTGTTCAAAGCAGTCAATTATCTTTAGTAATCTGAAGAAAGTAGTTGCAACATCCACCAAAAAATTGTACTAGCAGTGAAAGTGGCTTCTCTATGTCATATTCATATTGTGAATTTCTGTTTCTGATTTTATTACAGCCCTGTGTCACAAGTGTAGAATTTAAATGCCCAACATGCACTCAACGCTGGGCTCAAAGTTAATTTCCCTCCTTCCTCTTCCCTACACGCCAACTTCCAGCACTTAAAAGAGTAAATGGAGTCGATTTTCCAACTAGGAAAAAACCAATAAACACAACCACTACCACACATTCCCCACCCAAATTAAGTTGTAAACCTAAACAAATTATTATAAAGTTTGGGAAGTGTAATTTCTGAATATGTAACTGGCACAGTAAAAATAGGCAGAAAATTCTCAAGATGTTTAGTTATTGAAGCCAATTCAAAAGAAGATTCTGGAAGCTCAAATAATTTTATATGCCTGTTTTCTATTTTATCTTGGCATCCCTTTTCACTAGTTTTATACTGCCTAGTTGGAGGCTGGCTGTCTGGTCTTCTTTCAGTGAATGAGCCTGTGTATGAGGTCTCAGGTTATGTACTGCTCTTTGTACAGGAGTGCCAGGAAAAATCTTCTGCCTACCTGACCTAATAATCTGTGTAACTCTAAGGAAGACTGACATCAATCTAAATATAACTTTGCATTCCCACAGGAATACCAGATCTTGATACCCAAACAATGCACACAGTACTGTGCAAGTCAATAACAAATAGACCCATGAGATTTATCCCTCTCCTACACTTCCTGAATATTGCAGGAATGGGAGAAAGGGTATTCACAACACTGCTTTATAATATCATCTCTGAAAATCTTGTGGAAGCTGTTTGTGATGCTAACAAGGACTGACTTATGACAGAAGACATGTAGGGAAAAAAACCTGTGGTGGCCATTCCCTCTGTTCTTCAAGGAGAACAGGTTTTCAGGTAATGAAATGATGATACACTATTCATATAAAAGTCACAGGACTCATATGAAGAGTCTTACTGGAAAATGAGTGTGCCTAAAAGGGCATGTATCTCAGGGAGCTCACTAAAACTTCACTTTTGTCCAGCTTTTCCTTGTTTTGATAAAGCAGCTTACTTCCCAACTCACACACAGCTAGTTACATGGACTGACACAAGTGGGGGAAAAGCCATATGGATTTTTGAGCTTACCTTCTCCTTGTCCTCTCTGACCATTTGCTTAAAGAAAAGGATGCAGCAAGCAAACTCTGCAACTTTCTCATAGGGGACATAATAGCCACAATTACCATCACTAATGAATAATTTTGACTCCTCATGTCTATTTACAGCTTTCCCAGAACATATGGATCCTTCCCACAGAGACTATTCATACTGACTTCTGTTACATACTGTCCCTTCTGGAAGAAGTAACCTGGCCTTGGGAGAGGAGACAGGTTATAAGTAGAAATTCGATATACATCCCAGTAATTTCTAAGGGGGGAAAAAAAAAAAAAAAAAAAAAAAAAAAAAAAAAGAAAGATAAATTCAGAAATATTAAAAGGCATTCAAGGTAAGTTATCTTTGGACTTCAATTTCCTTTTGACACCTCTCTGAAGACACCGTACTTAACTGCATATGAGCTGGGGTCTGGATTAGAGTCTAGCTATTAGGAAAATAAGGAGGAATAAAAAGAACAAGGAAATCAAATGGAAAACAAGGAAATCCATACTTTGACATAATAATAAAAAAAACATGTTTGACATGTGAAATAATAACCTAGCCCTGCAACCAATATGGATAATATCACTACTTAACTTCATCATCTACCTATATTTATTCATAGGCTGATCAAACCATAAACAATATACAGAAATATTTCACTACAAATTGTGGATTTCTTCCATTACCATGGCAAAGGCTATATTTCCACATGGGTTCTAAGAGCTGCTTCAGTTCTGAGAATCTGCACAATTCTTGTGACAAATGTGTCCAAGGAATACAATTGGACTATGTGACAAATCTCTTCCTGCTCCTGTTCTTGTTCAGTGAGCAGAGGTACTTTATTATGCAAAACATAACTGATGCAACAAACAGAGCATCATTTAATTCAAAATGTAGCCCAAAATAACAAACATTTCTCAACACAAAAGCTTATGGAACTCTTGCATTTTCTCTGTTTCAAATTATAGAACAACACCTAAAAAATAATGGCAACTCCACGTTTGTATTTACCAATGATCATTGGAAATTAGATCATTCACTAATCCCTATCCTCTGCTTTTAAGGGGAAGCATTCATACTATTGTACTTTCTCTAATCAGTTGAAACATTAGATATGAAATCTGTACTCCAAGGTATAGTTTTTACTTTTAAGCTTTACTTTGAGTTTTATATTCATAAGTTTCTAAAAAAAATCAGTACTGTTTAAAAGAGGACAGTCACCTACTTTGTTTCACAATAAAACCTCAAACTGATCAGAATATAGAGAAATGACTTGATTAGAGTTTGGTGTTTACTTTAGATGCCAGGCAAAAATAACCTCTGAGATTAAGACTGCATGTGGTAAAAAAATAAAGAGTTTTTATTTTATGTTAGCAATTGATCAAAAGTACATTTGGTGAACTGTAGTCTGTAGATTGTGTCAGATAAAATAAGGAAAAAACTGAACCACAAAAATGCAGATTTACTGCTTCAAAGCCCTAAGAGATGCTTAGAAAAAAGTTATTCTTAAACTAGAGGAGTCTCACTTCTTTATTATATTTTGAATTAATCAAAAGTGCCACATGGTATATGGCTCCATTCACAGAATAAACTGCAATACTTCCATGGGATATCAAATTCCATATCCATCAGTTACAACTCATGTACATTACCCATGTAAAACATTATTCAATTACACTGTTATTGAGTTTACATGTAACAATACTGAGAAATGAAACATCAATAGATGCTTGATATTTAATTTAAAAATAATTCTAATTCATATATTTTCTATCACATATATCATATACTGTCAAACTCTAGTCTCATAAAGACAGAAATTCTCTTCATTATTACCAGAAACTTATCTGGTAATAATGAAGAGAACCTTGAAATTCACTGATAAGAATTGGTGGGCACATAGAAAATGCAGCTGTGCAAATTATGTTAACAAGTAAAGACAGGGAGAGAACAAACTTGTCTAAAATCATACATCCTTCTCTCAGTACCACTTAATATCTTAGAAAGTAGTTCATACATAGGATTTATGCTTTCTTCAAGAGAAAGGGTGCTGTCTTGGGCCCAGCCACACTCATCTTCAAACAGATGGACACAGCATAGACTTTGATTAGCACAAAAACAGTGACTGAATCTGGTAGGAATTTTTTTTTGCTCCTCTCCAATTAAAACAGAAATGCATTGCATTTCTGCAAAAGAACAATTATACCACAGCAAGGAAAAACTACACAGAACACTGACATTTAAGTTTCCAAAATTGCTAACAGAAAAGTTAAGACTTGTCATTTCTTTCCTAGATCTGATTCTGTTTGAATTATGACCTATTGCTAAAATGTCATTTACTTTATCTGACCACAATTTGGCCTTACACTTCTTTGAATAACTACAAAGATATAATTCAATGTGAAAAAATAACATCTTATATTGACAGGGGCAGACCAGGTGTTTTAATCACATCTAAAAAATTTAATTGCACATCAACTACATACAGAGAACATGTTTGCACCTCTACATCTGCTTAATTTTACCTGAAAACATTCTGCTTTAGCATTCATTGGACATCTTTGCATTTTTAAGTGGAGGGTGACAGAAAGTTCATTTCTGAAATAAAACTAACTGAGAAAAGTTTTACTGAAACATCTTTGTCTGTCAAGATGGTATCTTTCTCCCTCCACTCCAAACACTACAACCAACCTGTTTTTCACTGGTTAAGGCCACTGAATCTCACTGCTGTGCTTTGCCTGACCCAATTTAGAGTTCAGAAGGAGTTCAGAAAAAAAATGCATCAGCCAAGTTAAATCAGTAAGTGCAATAAAGCATCTTTTTTTAAGGATGCTCACAGTACTACTATTTACACCTGGCTTCTTAGAACTTACATCTTTGCCTACACAGGTACTGGAGCAGGCTCTGCCTCACTTCTCCCTTGTGGAAACTTCACAAGCTGGAGGCAATGTGCAGATGAGAAGAAAAAGGAAAAAAAGAAGCAACCGAAACAAATATAACCCTAGAAATGACAACTACTAGGAACAGTCAGCAATCCAACTGTATGGATTCAATATAAAACTCTTACAGAACCTGCCAAACCCTGTGAGCATGATTGATCCCCCAAAGAAGGTTCAGGCCAATTCCTATCAAAACCGACTCACACATTCCCCATTATATAAGGCACAAATTATGTTTCCCACTCTGTGGAACATTAGCTACCCTGACAGTGATCTGCTCAGCCATGTGTGATTCATTAGGTTTTCCTTCTGTTTCCGAACATGAGCTGTAGAAGAGAGCAGCCCTTGAACCCCAGCCCGCTTTGGCAAAGTGTGAGAAGTCACTGACATTTCCTTGTCTTGCGGCACCAGACACCCGCAGCCCCCGGCGCTCTGAATCACCAACTACACGTGCTCCGCTGAGAGCTGGAGTGGAGCAGGTTTTATAAATAGTGCCTGCACGGGGTTTCAGTGTACTTGGGCAAAGGACATTTTTATTTGAGGACTGGCCTCACCACAGACAGCCTTGTTACAAGGGGTGAGGCTTATCGGATTCGAAGCAACACGGTTAGTATTCAGGACACATTTCCAAGTGCATATGACATGTCAGCTGCTTACATATCTTCCAATTCTGCTTCACATATTCCTTTTAAAGTTAAACATGAAGTGACAGAAGTGTAGAAATATCTGTGTCCTGCACTCTGTGAACATAACAGCTAAAAGAACCACCTTGACATGTCAGCTGACAACAGAAAAAAATATCCCTGATCTCTGTTGAGGCATTGTGATTCCTAACATCAACTATTTGTAACAGAAAAAACTGAAAATACAGAATCATGGACTTCACAATTAAATACATAAATGAAAAAGCATGAAGAAATTTGTTTGTGTGCCCTCAGTCAGAGTTTCAGCCTTTGCTTCTCTTTGTGTCTGTACATCTACCTATTACACTGTACAGAGACATCCCAGAGATCTAAACACATGGCTAGCTAGTAGTTTATTCCAGGTACTTGTAGCTATTTTCTTTTTAAAGATATTTCCCAGCGTCTTCCATTGACAGATACAACATTTTCAGCAGCTAGTTCTTCAATCATTTGAATAAATGAAGCATGCCCTGCAGAAACTCACTTTCCTTCAACACTAAATCCCCAATGCTTTGGTTTTTTTCTCTTTTCTCCAGGTTCCTCCTTCAACATCTCTCTAATTCTATCTTCAGCTATCATTTTCAAACCAAGACCAGTTTATTGTACAAATTTCAACTTCTAGGAACATGAGGGAAACAGGTATAGCTTCATTTATGGTAAACACAGCATCCTTGCCAAAGGATTTCTTAGCATTATTCATACTTAATTTTACATTCAAGTAACTACTAAGAAGATTTTGACCTTTTAGTATTCAGTTTTTGAGAAGCCATATGATGAAATAAGACCTTTTCCTTTACCTAATAGTTGGGTGGTGGGGTTGGTTATGCTGTGTACACTCCTGGCACGGGGTCGGAGTGGGGGTGGAATGGAACCGCACCTCTTTCAAAGCCACATGTGCTCACATGACCTTCAACATCCTGCACATGCTGTAAATTCCATGGGAGACATTGCTTATGTACCTTGAAAGGTGAAGAGCTTCAGCAACCTTGTCAAGATTCTTATCTGTACTCAGAGGATGGGGCCTAAATTTAATCTTGCTTAGTTCTGCATTAATCAGAACTGACTACACACTGAGGACAGTGAAACTGCAGTCAGCTGTAAAACCAGTGGGAGATCAAAATTTTCTGGTAAACAAACTCCTCACAACTCTCCCACATATTGTTTCTTAGATAATGGGTCACAAATGGAATGAACAATTGGGAAATTGCAGCAAAAATGTCACATGTTAATGGAACAATCTTAAGGAGGCCAAAATCTTCAGCCAGGTCTTACAGGTAACAGCACTCCACATTTTAAAGATGAGATGAAAACAAGCCTATTATAAAAATACTCCTCTTCAAAATGGGCAAAGAGGCCACCTGGAAAGTTTGAGGAACTACTAGCCATTTTATCCAATTTACTTGTTTTTTATTTATTGTTCAGTATAGTTATTTGTGTAAGCATCTGATGTTCCAAAAGGTCACTATTCTTATCTGTCATGGATATTGCAAAAAAGTCTATAGCTGAGATAAAACAAATGCACCTGTTTCTGGGAAGCAAGGGCCTTCAAATGTTTTCTGATGGTAATATTAATGCTCCACAGTAGAGATGATACCTAATCACCCCAGAAACCAGCCGTGTTAGTGCAACATGTAGCTGCTAAGTGAAATGTATAAATGTGTAACTTCCTGATCCAAGTGATAGAGGAGCAACAAGAAAAGATGCTCTGCTAGATTTCACATCTTTAGAAATTGAGGGGCTTGTTGGACACGTGAAGACTAAAGGCAGCCTTGCTGAAGTGCCCATGAGAGTGGAATGCTGGATGGAGGAGGCAGAACAAAATGTGAGATTACAACCCTGGGCTTTTGGACAGCAGCTTCTTCAAGGATGCTGACTTGAATGTGAGTCAGCTCTGGCCACAGAAACAGCTTTTGGTATCATGGGCTGAGTTAGGAGGGGTGTTGATGCCACTGCTCTCCTCAGCACTGATGAAACACACCTGGTGTGCAGGGTCCAGTTCTGTGCTCCCCAGTACAAGAGAGGCAGGGAGCTACAAGAGAGATTCCAGCACAGAGCCATTAAAATTATCAATGGATGGGAGCATCTCCAATATAAGGAAAGGCTTGAGGGAGCTGGGGCTGTTTAGCCCAGGAAAGAAAAGCCTCAGTGGAGCCCCATAAAAATACAGGATTCTGAAGGGAAGGTGTAAAGAAGACAGACAAGCTCTTTTCTGTGGTGCCTGGTGACAGAACCAGAGACAAAAGGCATAAAATGAAACACAGGAGCTTCCAGTCAAACATAAGGAAAAATATTTATACTGTGAATTTGATGAATTTGACCAANGCCCAGGGAAGAAAAGCCTCAGTGGAGCCCCATAAAAATACAGGATTCTGAAGGGAAGGTGTAAAGAAGACAGACAAGCTCTTTTCTGTGGTGCCTGGTGACAGAACCAGAGACAAAAGGCATAAAATGAAACACAGGAGCTTCCAGTCAAACATAAGGAAAAATATTTATACTGTGAATTTGATGAATTTGACCAAGAGCTGACACAGGCTGCTCACAGGTTGTGAGGTCTCCATCCTTGGAGATATTCCAAAGCTATCTGGAAATGGTGTGAGTAACTTGCTCTAGCTGATCCTGCTTGAGCAGGGGCCTGGAACAGAGGACCTCCAGATGTTCCTTTTAATCACAACTGATTTTTGAGTCTATGATTTTGTGAATGAGCTATTACCATACAGTAGAACAAACAAAGCTAAAAATTACTGTGTTTCATAAAAGTAATGCAGAGTTGCACTGTTCCTTAATAAAAGGTGACTAACTTCAACTGAATATTGCAACCCCAAACTGAAGAATGCACAACAGAAGGGGTTCTGGGCAATGTAAGTTTTAAACAAGAGAGTTATGAGGGCAGATTGTTTTATTTTGGTCGTGGTGGGATCACACGTACTAACTTTAGTAAGCACAGTATCCTTTCGCTCCCATGAGAAACAAAACTGCTTGCAGGGCTCCTCTGTACCCTTGTTTAATCTGTGACACTGCAATTGGAATTTGTCACTCTAGGAGCTACATCTGATGTTACAGCCTGAAGCAGAGCTCAACCAAAATAAACAATCTGCTCTAGTCTGCTTAGACTAATACGACAGTGATGTAAGCCCCAGTACAGTGGAAAATGCATAAATGGGCTGCCTCACAGAACATGCTGCCACAAAAACAGTAACACAGCTCACAAGTTTTATTACTAATACACATCATGTGTAGGAAGCCTTGCTTGGACTTTGACTTTGCTACACAATGGTATTTTTTGTGTGTGTTAATGTGGAAAATATGCCCATTATTAAAAAAAGACCCTAGGAATTTTGTGTTGCACAGAGAAAAAACCTTTTTTAAAAAAAAAAGTTGAGTCAAGAATTTGTTTCATCACAACTTATGCACAATTATTAGGGCGGGAGAGCTGAATAGGATTATTTTACCATAAACATCCCACAGCGACTCAGCTGTGCAATATTTGTCCCAATATGTTGTGTTTGAATACAGTGTTTTCCCTTCTCTCTCTGTATTTCTCTCTCTCTCTGGTATTTGATTTAGGGTCTCTGGAGCTTTGCCAGTGCTAGGCTGTTCGTTCCAGTTGCACATACAGGCTCATTTATGCAAATAGTCACATTGAAACTCCAGCCTGGTTATTCCTTCTACTCAGGATCACTCCATCAGAAGGAGGATGGGGAGGAAAATGCTGTACATAATTCTGTTAAATTCATCAGCCAGAATGGCTGACCTTAAATCTAGAGCCTTACACGCAGTCATTTTTCCTTTTCTCTGTCCCCAGGCTAAGAGAGCCCTGCAAAAGCAACTGACTGAGCAGGTCACATTTTTCTATAAAGTAACAAGAGGTTATCCTCTTGTTCAAATAATTTTATTTCAGGAAAAAAAGAGGATGCAGTGAAAAAGAAAGCAACAAGGTCACTTCAATAACATCACAGAATATTTTGTAACTGCCTTGCTATTTATAAATTTTTATCTTCAAAGATGAATTTTAACACATAGCATTTTTATATGAAAAGGCAAGAAAAACCAGCAGCAACAACAAAGATAATTATGTAAATAAAGTAGTTCATGAAAGTTAAGGGCTAAAGAGCAAAATCTTTCTCTCTCGACATCAAGCACAATTTATATGGCCCCAGTGCAAGCTTTCCCACGTTGTCCTGCCAGTGACCTCAGCTCTCATCTGTAATATCATTTTCTCAAAGGACATGAGGTTATCTGTTCTGGGTGAGAGCTCAGCTCCTGTGTTCCATCTCATCACGGACCTCCACACGAGCCCAGCTGAAGTGTGGCCGCTCACATTTAAAATGAATGCTGTGGAGGACACTTCAAAAGCAGCAGCCACCCGCTCACACTGTGCAGAGACAGGGGCGGCCTCCTCCAGGCATCCTGCCCTGCTCTGTGTCCCTGCCTTGCTGGCAGCCCAGCCCGGGAGCTGCTTGTTCCCCTGGCGCTGCAAAGGACGAGAGGTGCTCAGCCCGCACCCAGCACCGACTTCTGGCCGTGGCACCACAGCACTGCAATATCAGCGACCTTAGAAATCCTCGTGGTTTTCCCAGTTCTTACTCTAAGCAGCTTCCTCCAGTACATGCTGCTACTAAAGGCAGCGTGCTTTGCGCGCTCTTGTTTGCATTCCCGAGCTGTACTGGGCCGGGATGTGGGTATTTCCCCAAGGCTCCCTTCCCCCCCGCAGGCTCCCGACAGCCGAGATTCTCGGACCTGCCCCTAGATGGGGATACCGCCCGCAAATCGCTGCGCCGGGATTACAAATGCAATTCTCCCAGCACAAGAAAATAAAATTAAGTACCGACTATTTATTAATCTCTGGCCCATTTATGAACCCCCTCATCCTTCTTACATACTTCTCTGGCCAGGGCTGGTACACGCCAGGGATCACATTAAAGCCTTTAACTCTCTCTCATCCCTTTTCTACACTGCAACAAGAGATATTTTTCCAATCACACAAGACTAGAAAGAAAAAGGAAGAACTAACGGCTGTTCCGAGAAAACTCTGGATGCTTCCTAGATTAGCAGCAGCCAGCAAGTAATGTAGGGACAGTTCTGTCACGAGAACTGACATATTTCAACAAAATACAATAATGTTGAAAACACCAAGGGGATCCATGTGTTAATTTTTCAGTTTAACTCATATGGCACATAGTATCTTTCACATTTATTGCCAAGCTAGTTACCTTCTTCATATTAATTTCTGTTTTCAGCTTGACACTTTTATCAGCTCGTTGCAACTAACTAGCACTATATTGAAAAGTCAAAGCAAATCCCTAGGAAATACGTTTGTTACCCAAATAAAATAATTTCATTTTTTCCTACATTTTTTTGCAAGATATCAAGAGTGATTTCACATAGCAGAATGAACAGTGAGGATATAAGCAGATCAAGCAATTCAGTTGGTGTAGTCACAGGTCCCTTTCCACTTCATTGCATCAGGAACTTGCTCCGTGCTGGCCTGCCCCTCTTAAAGTCATTTCCACTTACACTTGGAGTGCAGCTCACTGTCATATAAAATGGAGATATTTTATATGCACTGTGTGCTAGTATAAATGGACAAAGGCACAAAGCAAAGAATTCGTTCCTCTATGATGACTAGTCTTGGCCAAAGTGATTATTATAGTAATTTTTTCCTACTCTGACTTGAGAGGTTCTGCAGTGTGTTTCCTAGGATTTCTTCTAGAAAGTCTGCATCTTCCACTTTATGTAAAATAAATTTATAGAAGAGTTGAGAGTTGTTGGTACTTCTGTATGAAAAAATGAAATTATTCCATGATAAGTAAAGAAAAAAACAAGGAAAGAAAAAAATGAAAAGGAGTAAAGAGCATGCATAGTGAAACAAAGCAGACAATCAAATAGAAGTAGACAGAATAATTATAGATGTCTGAATAACACTCCAGATGGCATTTTGGGCATCACAGTTAATAAGCAGCCTGTTTCAGGAGACCAGCATGTTAGCACATTATTGCAACAACTGGAAACCAGCAGCTGAAGCATGTCTGCCTGATTATCCAGGGAGCAGGCTACATGCAGTAGCTAAACCCAAAAAAATATTGGGATGGCAGGTTCAGGAACACATTTTTCTTAACAGTAATGTGCTTAAAGGAAGTTACCACAGACATAACTACCACTCACTTCATGAAGAAGAGGTCTCAGGCCAGTTAACCTGGTCTAAGTTTGAGCATTTAGAAAAGATATCGTTTTGGCATTAATTATCCAACTCTATATTTAAATGAAAATTTTTATACTTCTTCTCAGATGAAAATCAAGCTGGTCCCTACGCTCTTCTCTCTCTGTCCAAATTAATTTTAGTAAAAGCAACAATTACAGCTGAAAGGGAGTTTATGCTACAATTTCATTTTATTCCTTTTTTCACCATTGGAACCTGAAAACGACTTCTGCAGTTGCAACTGTCGGGGTTGAATGTTAAATTGCATGCCAAAATAAGCTTGATAACTTGTCAGTTATCTTCTCAAATGAAATATATCATCCTCAGTACACCAAAGAGTCCCACTGCTGATACGTAACCCTCAGGAAATGTATTTCAGGGATGGAAGGTCTGATATTTACATCAAGCAGAAAGACTCTTAGCAACACCCATCCCACAGTAAGTCCTGAATCTACTCTAAAATGGCAATTCTGTGAAAATATAATATATGATATTCCCCCAAATGTCAGAAATAATGTCCCTTTTTATTTTCAATTTCAAATCAAGGTTACACCATAGAACTCTTACTGATCCAAAATAAGAGACCAACTCCACGGTTTCAGCTCTGGAATCAGAAGCTTCAGCACTGAGTATCTTCATACTTTTTCTCTGATTCCTGTGTTTAGGTTTCCCCATTAATGACTCCTCAGGTCTCTTGAACAGATCTACACATAAAAATCCTAACCAAAAATCCAAAGCAAGCATGCAAACCAAACCCTTAACATTAATACTGGAGATATCAGTGAAATAAATACAGGTAATATTAACAACTTCTATAGCTCATGGTATAACTTTGGTATGACATGTATGACATTAACTGCTTGCATTAAAAAAATACCAATCTTGACTGCTCCTGGGTTTGCAAAAAAATCCCCTTACAAGTGCTGTAGAACACATTTGTCAATTAAAGCATTTGCAGAGCCCTCCTACCTCCCCAAGGACATTAGATGATTGTACTGAAAACAGAAAGTAAATAGGGTGTGATTTGTTGTTGTTGTTGGTTTGGGTTTGGGGATTTTTTTGCCTGTGATGATTATAATGTCACCATTTCAGAAAGCACATGCTTACATACATCCTGGATGCAAAATCTGGCATTGTCTTTGTTAAACTGCATACAATTGGCAATTAATTAACCACCTCTGTCATTGTCCAGGTCTCGGTGCAGGGCCTCTCTCGTTTCAAGGGAGTCAACCAATTTAGTATCACTGGCAAACTTGGTACACCTTTGAGTAAATTGTCTGCGTTTCTGCTAAAAGAAAGTAACTACAAAAACATCTAGAAATACTGTCATGACAAAAAGCACAGATAGGGGCTTTGCTTGGTAATTTATACTGGATAAAAAGCGCATCCTGATTTGACAGAGTTCTGTGGATAGCAAGATCTTTTTTCTTCACACTCCATAATTTTGACTGGCAGAGGAAGACAAACAAAAAATCCAAATCAAAGCAAAATGTAACCTGAAAAGCTAAGAAATTCAACAGAAGTCAGAAACAGAAAAAGGTATTTGTTCTCAAAATGTAAGTTTACATTACACACACTTTGAGCGTAATTAATTAAAAAGTAAACTCAACAAGGAAAATCAGAGTGATGAGTATTATTTCTGCCTAGCTTGATTAAGTAAACTTTGTGGAAGAGGTTTTAGCAGTTCTTGGACTAACTCTGAAACACTGCATGCCAGATAAGCCACAAGGGAAACAAAAGGCATTAAAAAAGCTTGAAAATTCAAAGACTGCCAAGTTCTCTATTGTCTACATAGAAATCTCCTTGAGCAGCATCTAGACTACGGAAGTAAATGATGGAAATGTTTAAGAAATGTAAAAGAAACGTAACTGAAGTTTAGTTTGCCAGCATCAGAGCAATGTCTCACACACTCACTCTGGAGCAGATGTAAATAAGAAATGGCCCACTCCTGCCAGACAGGATTTTAATGGAGTTTGGATCCTAATATGCTTTGGCATTTCTCTGACCTCCTTCATATTATGAGCATCTTGTTCCTCTTCTCTTTTTATCTTATGCATCTCCTTTTACATGCTGCTAAAACATTTCACAAAACTTCCAGAGACTTCTGCCATTCTACTATTAATCTCACTATCAGTAAACTAGTGAGAAATTGTTATCCCTTTAAAAATTGCAAGAGATACACAAAACCTTTCCCAAAGTCCAAGAACCTAAAAAAATGCTCTCAAAATTATGACGAAAATCTTGTCCTGATTATTTTTCTGCTTTTTCTTTTTTCGGTTAATTGTCCTAAATGTGTTGTGGGTTTTTTTTTTTTTTTTTTTTTTTTTCCCCAAAGTCTGAAACATAATTTCTTGAACAGTTAACAACATATATCAAAGAAAAGAAAGCAGAGGAAAGGCTGTCCTCATAAAGGGTATTTTCATTCAGACTGCATCAGCAGAGAGTCAGCACAATCCTGAAATGGTACACGAAGCCATATCATGAACTGTTCTTATGCACAGCAATATGCTGTCTGTGGGCCATCTTCAGTGAAAGTCTGAGATTTAATTCAGAAATATTTCTTTGAGTGGATTCAGTGATTCTCAGCATTAAGACTACTTACGAACCACTAGCAAAGATGGCTTCTGAGTTCCAGAGTTTTCCAGGATTTTTCAGTGTGAATCCCTTGCACTAAAATGAATCAAAGTGTTTACAACAGAAGGAAGTACTCATGGAGCTTCTATGAATTATCAGCTCATGAAAATGCCACTGTTTTACTAGATGTTCTCAGATAAAGGTGACTACTATTTATTATTTGAATTATAGCCATACCCAAAGACACAGGGAAGGATGATGTCTCATTGTGCTGGGCACAATATTAAACAGGGAATGAAAGACAATTCCTAACATAAGATAGATAAGAATCTAAATAAACAAAAGAGGTGAAAAGGCATTGGGAAATAAAATGACTTGTCTGGAACAAAAGGCACCTTTTTACCAGGTGAACAACAGAGACAGCACGTAGGTGGCCAGAATCAGGATGAGTGTCTGATACCTGTGGTTCACAGCGCCACAGTGGAGCAGAACAAGTGTCTTTCACAAACAATCTAAATCAAGACATTTATCTCAAACAGAGAAAAATAACCAGAGCCTACAATTACTGTGATTGCCATGGTCACAGGCTCAGGGAAAGGAATGTTCTTCTTACATTCTCAGGAAAATTCAAACTGTCAAAAATTTACTCATTTCTTGAAAAGACAGGCAAAAGAAAAAGTGAGTAGGCAGCCACCGTTACCTGTGGAGAGATCTGCATCATTACTATACAGGTGGTGGATGGAGAAAGATGATCCTACAGAAGCTCCCACTGAATGGTTGCTGGGACCAGCAAGAGGAGAGTAGAATATCACAAACCAGAGGGAAACTAAATTCAAGGATAAATTTTGAATAACAGTGTTTTGCTGAGGAAAGTAGCATTGACAAATAGACGAGAAGATTAATCATCTGTTAGAGTAAAAAAAAAAAAAAAAAAAAGATGGTAGCTTAGGTTACTAATTAAAACAGTTTATTGATGCTTAATATTTTCCTTTGTGAAGGAAAATGTGCAAAACCCCACAATTTAGTATGATTAGAGGCCTTCTTTGTTTGTGTTCCACATTGAGAACCTTGATCTTGAATAAGGGAAGTTGCTCAGGATGAAAGAGCCTGTCAGAACACAGGTGAAAACTTTTCAAGTTTACAATTGCTCTACATGTCTCTTTGGGCACTCTGTCCCTCATTTTCAACATATTCATATCATTGTGTCATCAGGATTTTTGTTAGCACACCTCTGTAGAAAAGTGAGCCTGTAAAATGAAACTGCTAAAACCCAGCTTTAGTCTCTAATGACTGCCCATCAAAAATGTTCAGATTACCTGTCAAAGAGAAGTTGTTTTTAAATTTCTAGTTCTTCAAGCCATGTGGGACCCCAAAAATCCCAGCACTGCTGCTTTTGATAATCGCACCACTAATAAAAAATAAGCAATCTGAATGTAGCTGACAATCACAATAATTATTCCAGCAAAGTGCAGTAACTTGCACGTTTACAGCATTTCTGTGTTTACAAGATAGAAAAAACCCACAAAACAACCCGACACTTCTCAATAAAATAAGTAAATTGAAATATGTTACATAGTTATTGGTTATAGAAAATGGTCTTTTTGTCAAAGCATTACAAGAACCCAAGAATTTGTAACATGTATTTTCATGAAAGGTTTGATGTCCCTGCAAATTAGGCAGAAGCTTCTGTTTTGGAAGAAGTATGTTGAGTTTCTTCTGTCACAGATATGCTGGACACACACAGTGAGGTCTTCTCTATACAGACAACTAAGTAGAACAGATACTGAGGAATCATGACCTCAGAATAAAAACCTTTATATAGTTACCATGTTTGAAGTCACTGTATTATCCAGATATTCTGCTCCAGAATAATAAGTTCTTGTTTAGAAATACAGCAAGACATACAGACTGCAACAGTTATTATGAGAATAGTTTTCCATTTAAATCCCTTGCAAATAAGTCTGTTACATCACTTACCCACATTTTACTGATAAAGAGCTGAATAAATAATATTTCTCTACCTCAAAAAGAAGGGTAATTAAAGAAAGAAAAAACACATTTGTGAGTATTTTTTAAACCCCCTTTGTAATAAACCCAATATAAAGGACTTTGAGTAATAAAGCCAATAGTATAGTAAAGGATATTAGATGTATAACTTATGCTGCTTACTTAGAATCTGTGGAAATGTAAAGAATAAAAACCTCAGCTTTTCACTCCCTAAAAATAAATCGCTGTTTTAAACTGCATAGAATACATTATACTTCATTGTATCACTGCACTATATCAGAAGCTAGGGACTGAAAACTTCTAGGAGGGTGGGCAATATAAAAATATTTCCCAATGGAATTTGCTGTACTGCAGGGGTGATCCTTATGAAATCTAAAAGAATGTCATCATGAGTTCTTTTGTTGAAACTGCATTTGTACCTATTCTTTATGACAAAGATTTCTTTTTATTTATATAAGCATCCTTTCTCAGAGGGCATTTTACGGAATATGACTTTCTGCTCAGAGATAGAAGCTTCCAGGGCTCTGATATCCATAAAGGTAACAAACAGCCTGGTAGCATTGTCAGATGCATCAGAAATCTGACAGGAAGAGGGAAAGGAGAAGGAAGGATTGATTCTAACCAGTTCAGACTTTGAAATTTTCTTGTGCAGATTATTTTTCAATATCATATTTTTACTAAAGCCATACAAAATAGACCAAATACTTTTGCCAACATTTATCTTCTTTCCTCTTTTATGCCGCAACTCTGCTTCACTGATTCTTCTGAATTTGACTCTTTAAACATGGCATTAAATTACAATCTTACAGTATTTATGGCTGCTGCTCAGGTAACCAAGAATACTGTTGATTTTCAAAAGCAAATGAACCTGCATTTTTCTGTTTTTCTTCTTCTTTTTAAAGGGGATAATTTTTGTTTGTTTGTTTTTGGAGTAAAATCTTCCAAATTACTTCCTCTGGAATATTAATATTCTGAATGGCAATACAGATAATTTTCTAACACTTGTGCATTTCCACATGAAATTACAGAAAATTAAAAGGAAAGCTGATAACTGGATTAGTGACATTACTCAGGTAGTTATAGGATGCTTTTTTTTTTTTTTTTCCCTGCAGAAGAGAGAAAACAGAACAGAGTCCTGTGCACTGAAGGGAATTTCTCTGACCTCCACTGCATATCTGCTCTTGAGTTGAAGTAGTCAGAATGTTTTGAAGGACAGCCTTTAAGTGTGTAATTACTTTAAAAACACTGTAGGGTATAAAAAGTCCCTTAAGACCACACAATAAACTGCTCTCCATTATGACAGACAGGCCTTAGACAAGTATCCTTCTATGCAGCCAATAAAAATTCAGAGAGCACTGTATTTGCATACATGATAAAGACATCCAGTACAGTGCTGAAAATACACTGGAGACCAGGCACTACCCTAATGTTCAAGTTAAGCACATGATATGTTTTACTGGACAGAATTTGTGAGCAGAAGTGTATAAGCAGCTGAAACTTTTTCTATATACAGGGCAATACAGAATTTACTCCTAGAAGGAACTCAGCTAGCTTCATCCCTCCTAGATACACGCTGGAAAAGTAATGACCTGGGATAATGGCCGAACTAACTAATGACCCGACCACAGTCACCATGCAAACTGTACTTAAATTGTACTTATTACTGTTGCTTTATTTCAACTTCTCAGCTTTCAAAAAGTGAAGTCCTTTGTACATAGTCTAACAATTCCATTGAAATTTTTAACCAAATGAGCTTAATCAATATTTCCAACCCAGAGGTGAGAAATACAATTAAATAAGAAATTAGGTAATGCATAGAGAACAGTACCTGTTGACGAACAGTGCTATCCCTTAAATACTCCACTATATTCATGTTCTGTATAATGATTTTGTCAGCGTTGTTTTCTAAAAGATGCTGTATATGTCATATCAAGAATATGCTGATAATACTTGAGTCTGTTTAAATGAAACAAGAACTGGCATAAGGTTAACTTTACTGTTGTTACAGCATAAAGTTGTAAAGGCAAGCCAGTGACTTTAAACTGTTCACAATATTTATTATCTGAATACTGCTGCAAAATGCATTTTTATAGCCTCAGCACTTGGTAGGCATTAAATAGCTGTCAGAAGAGATTTCAAGAGTAACCTTGTTAAGTTTTAACACAGATTTCACAGCACAGTCAGCCTCACCAAAATTGCCTAGCTCAGGTATAAGCAGCTACATACAGTCTTACATAAGTTAGTGCATCCTTCCCTGTCTTTACAGGGCTGCAAAACTGTCTGCCATCCCTCGTCTCCAGAGGAGACACATCACCTGATCCTTTGTGCTTCAGCACATTGAACTCCCCTCTCCATGCACATGAAGAAGGCAAGGAAGTCACTGGGGAACTACCAGTTACCACCCTGGATATAAATTGTGCAAGTCCTCACTCCAAGCGAATGAGAAATTGTCCATCTGGCTGTTCAACATTCCAGGTCATAACAGCTAAAACCATTTGGAACATGGACACACTATACCTGGGAAAAAGCTTAGTCTAATTCTTCACTTGAGGCATAATTTGACACTTAAAAAAAAAAAAATATATATATATACTATAAGTATACTTCAGAATTTTCATAGCATAAATAGTAAATATGTGCAAACCAGGGGAAAAAAGAAAAGACAGAGAAATAGAGTGTGAGCATGTGCACTTCCCCCCTCCCTGATCCCCATAAATAGTGTTATATGTAACAAGCATGGAGAAAAATAAAAATTAGTCTGAATTATGAAAATTCCATGTCTAGAGCTAATTGGTTTGCAGTTGACTGGAACTCACTATGTCTGCTTTTCATTGGCTGTAATTCACCAGGATGAAGGACTCGATCACAATGACCAATGATGCTTTAAGTGACAAAATGAAAATTCATAGTAATAATTACAATCAGAATTACAGGGAAAATAAGCAGGCATCCATACTATTTGGTCATCATCACTCTTTGTGTTTGTAAATGTATGGATAAGGCAATCCTGCAGCATCTGCAATTGATTCTCATAATTACATTGATACATTGAGAACTTAAATGAAAACATTTCCTCTAATACCAACACAACATATATGTTACTGTAAAATACTTGATCAAGCTTCTTTGACAACTGTATATGGCTTAGGTTTAATTCTGAGACCCCAAAAACATTGCCCAACAGACTGCTAGGAGAGGAGGACTACTTGTGAGCAATACTTTGGAAATATTTCCTGTTAAGGAAAGAATAAGAAAATCAGAGAGAAGGAGATTGCAGTTGCTAGCACTAGAAATATTTTCAATGTGTCGCTGATTTAGAAAGTAAAATAGAAAGGTGCTGACAGATGCTTTCTCTTATGAGGAAGAATGAAAGGACTAGATCTTAATTAATGTGGAAAAGTCCCTTAAATGGGGTAAAATATTTGGAATTTAGAAATCTACCAAATTTCAATGTTTGTGTGTAATAGAATACAGAAAAAATCAGCAAAACTCAAGCTCTGTCTTGTGAGAAATGCAGCTCTGAGTATGTAGAAATTTGGGTGGTCCAGCTGCAGTTTACAAGACCAGGCACCCAACTAGACAGTACTCAGTGGGATTGTTTTTTAAAATTAATTGATAAAGCTAACTATGTGTAATGCTTCCTTTTTCAAAGTACTGAATTTCCCTACTACAGTTTCCTTAGTGGAACTTCTGACATTTTTGATTTTAACTCCAGTTTTGGGCAAGTCTCCCAGGCTGACTGATTCAGGCACAGGGTTCTTGGAATGGAAACTCAGTTGGCAAAACTGGTGAGTGGATACCTGTTGGACAATTTGGAAAGCAAGAATTCACATTATTTTTGATCCATGTTACATATGAAAAAAAGAAAATTTCCAGGTGAGCTAGGGAGGGCACTGTGGGCTTCTCCCACAGGAGACAGAATGAAGAAACAGGTATAGAAATGATTAGCAAAGAAATAATTAAAGAAGTAAAAGCAGAAAATGAGGCAACAAAAGTGGTCAAGAGCAAAATCTTAAAGCATGCTAAAATAGAGGACTTACATAAGAGAATTTTCAAGAATAGCCACTAAAAAAAGAGGGGAATGGCAGCAGAGCTGAGTGAGGGCTCTCAGGAGACCTTAGAAGATAAAGATGCTGAGGAAGAGAAAAGCAAAGTAGTCCAGAACAAGAAAGCCAGGCAAAAATATTCATGGAGTTAGGTAGAGTGAAAACACTGACACTGAGCCAGAATAAAAGTAGTTATGGCTGCATTGCAAACAGATTCTCTGGAGTGGAGAGTGTGGCATCTGTTGAAAACACACAGGGCAACATGGTCTAATCTGTTCTGTACAGGCACTTACACCATGTTCACCACCAAAATGCAAATGCCCTCCAGCAGTGCATTAAGCTACATGATTAACATCTGCTAGTAGTTGTGCTAATTTCCATCACTCTAAACCAGTGAGAGTTAAGGAAGCTCTTAAAAAGAGGCCTTTTCAAAGCAGGAAGGCACTTAATGGATAGTCAGGTTAATATACATCCCACTGAGAACTGTCAAGACTGTAAATCACCATCCTAGGATAGATTTCTACTTATCCAGAGACTACAGTGTTCATTGCAGGTAGCATCATGACATAGTCCTTGAAAGGCTAAGAGTTACAGGAAATAATTTTCCAAGTAGGCTGCCTACAGTTTACAGAAGAATTTTACAATGAACACATTTAAATGAATGATCCCAGTTAAATCCCTGAGGCCTGACTCTTGTTTTCATTTACAATAAGTTGATCCTTATGTGACACCAAGTACTTTCAGTACTTTTCTTTATTTCAACCCTGCATAAGGAAGAAGAAACAGGTTTTCAAAATCATGGCTAACTTCTCCCAAAGTGTTCAAACTCACAAACCAATGATAACAATTCATATATTTTGAACTATACGAAAGCATATTTCCATGAGATCTAGGACCTGAATAATGCCAACTCAGATTTGTCTTAATAATGCCATGCAGACTGGACCATTCTAATGTGAAATAAGCCTACATTCTGGGCTGACACTAAAAGGAGGCACTATAAGCACTGAGAATTCTAATTATGAAAAGAGGCACAGTAATGTCATGAAGGCTATACCTTTTTT
Source organism: Pycnonotus jocosus (assembly GCA_013400435.1). Taxonomy (NCBI): domain Eukaryota; kingdom Metazoa; phylum Chordata; class Aves; order Passeriformes; family Pycnonotidae; genus Pycnonotus; species Pycnonotus jocosus. The sequence continues at coordinate 91,494 of VWYP01032087.1, forward strand.
TGTCACTAAATTTCTCAAGAAAATATACCCAGATCACACTCTTATGATGTTTCTTTAGAACTGCCACAGAAAGATTTATAAAGGCACACGTGGAGATTAACTGTCTAACACCCACGATGCATATTCCAGTGTTTCAAAAACTGACTGTAACCATTACATTGGGTATGAATTATCTCCTAAGTTGTCAAAATTGAAGATATATTCTGCTTTGAAAAGTTTTACTAATCAACATTATATCTAAATAAAAATATTTTCAACAAGTAAGTACTTTGTAAATCCTTCCACTGTATGGCTTTACAGATAGAAAGATGCCGAATTCCAAGTTACAGCACTGACTTCTAAGCCTTATGATATCTCCATTATCTGATTCAATAAACAAGACTGCATTTCTCCTGTTAAAGCACTGGATAACAAGACCTCCTCCTAATATTTAGTTTCAACTTACTGAACACAAGTCAAACCCTGAATAATTGGATCCCAGACTGTGATAAATATGCCACTGCTGTTTTGTTTACCCAGCACTTAACTTTATGATATCTTTTTGAACAGCACCTGAATCAAACAGAAATCCAATGGCTACCAACTTAGACATTTTTCTGCTTACCATTTACTCTTAAAGTCATCTGAAATTCCTGTATCATGTCCCAGCTAGCAATCCCTGTATCAGCTCCAGCAAGTTAGAACAGAAAAGTATTAAGAGAGTGACCACCTAGTCTAAAAGACAGCTACACCATTTACTGAACAGTCAATCACTGTGGCCATTCACTTTTTGTCTATTAAGTAATTGTTTTAAATACTGCAAAGAACTGAAAGTGAGCCTGGCAGTTTTCCCACAAGGCATCTGCCTTCTACATAACAAATAATTGTTCCTGTCCATCACAATTCAGATGATGATTTTATGATTCAAGGACCTTGACGTAAAGGTTTTTTGAGCAACATATTATTTTTCTGATGAGGTGAGTACCACAAAGCCATACTTCTGAAAGGCTTCTCTTTACTCCCTTCAAAAGGAGATAGAACAGCATTATTATTGTCCTCGGGATCAGTAAAATGTGTGGGTGGCTGCATGGAAACAGTATTATACAGTGTGGGTAATTGCTTAGTCGTGCCTTTCAGTTAACTAAGTTTAGGCTTGTTTATTTGTCTTGATTAGCCATGCAAGTCAGCTTGAATGTTTCACTTCTGCAAGAAATTTCCTAAGCACCTCAGTCTTCATTTTATTGTCTGAACAAAAAATTGATATTGATAAAAAACCATTTTAATAACACAACTTCACTACAAAACCTTTTTCTGCTAGTTTTACATCTCAAAGAGAAAGAAAACCCCATAGCATTACTAGCATGTATACCAGTCTTTATAATAAATTTATTTTTGCAGACTAACTAGAGACAAAACCCTTGAAGAAAGAAAAATATCTGATAAAGATTATATACATAAAGAAAAATCAAAAGGTTTAACAGAGTTCTGTTCCATGGGTGACTGTAACATTTTTGGCACAGTATATCCTAATACACTAGGAAAAGCAAAAAAGAAAAGAAAACTATTGTTTTTCCAAAATAAAAACTGTTTCCAGCATTAAAAACTAGCTCTGTTTCCCTCAGCTGTCACCTGTGCCGAGGCAAAGAAAGACTGAAGCTCTTTTTCTTTTCTCCTGACAGCTGCTATGCCACAACAGGCTAGCTATCCTGCTGTGGGCTGACACCTCTTTGTCAAGCAGGCTGTTTCCCAATGCTGCAAAGACTGAAGGACTAGCTGAAACGGCAACACAGCCATGATGATGACTGAGGATAAAATTTTCAAAATATACAAGTCATTTATGATCATCGATCCCATTGACAGGTAACAAAGTCTAGTATATGCTTTTAACACAAATCAAACAAACAAACAAATATACCTTCAAAAATTTACTATAAGATTTTCTCTAGCATATAGTGAATAGAGTGTAAAGAACACAGATAGAAGATGGGGTAGTGTTTTGTAACTATGAAATTGAACTCCTCATTTCTACACCTTGCATCCTTTTCTCCTGTAAAGAAAAGTGTTTTAGGTAACTCCTTGTTATAGATGGGCTTCTCTCTAAAAACTCTTAAGAAAGACATTTCATTCTGTAGAACGCATATGAAAATTTAGGAGGTATTTTGAAAATCCTGGAGGTTTGGATTATGGGTAATGATAGACATCTTTAGAATATCCTTCATTTGATTTCCAAGCTCAAACTGTCCCAAGCGCAGGAAGTAAAATTGTGGAGAGAGAACTTGCTTTCATGGCATGCAGAATGCTTCAGTCCTGTTCTTACAGCCACAGATTCAAGAAGCTTTTTACTTTTCAGAAAAATGCCAAAAGGCTGAGCACCACAGACAGCTGGGAACTCCTGGACAGTTGAGCATTTCAGATGTGTTCTGGCCATATCTCTTTGATGGTTGCTTGACAAGGTGAGGCTAAAAAGGACCATTAGCTATAGGTTGCCCTTACATGAAAGAAGAAAGTCAACAGTCTAACTAGACCAGGCCCACATTTAATGCTACTGAGAAAACAAATGCAAATGGCAGAACATCATGCAAACTGGGATTCAGGATAACTTGTACAACTTTCCTTGCAGAAAACCTTGAAAGTGCTTGCTGTGCTGGTTTGTGCCTTCCTCTGGAATGTCAAATGCTCTAGAGAGCACAGAAAAAGGTCAGAAAGAGTTTGGGGCAAAAGTACTGAAGTTTTAATCCTGCTCTGCTAAAAGATATAGTACACCCAGTGCAGTTCAACATGCCAGTCTGTATTTCTTGCCCCTGGTTAGCAAACAGCACAACTTAACCATATCTCAATTTATGACTGCGTGATAGCTGGCTTCAGCTGCTGTCAGTCATGGATCCCCTAAGGAAATTAATCATAATCACAATTTTGCACTGTGACTCTGCAAAGACTTTATCATTAAAAAGCTTGATTATCCTTGTTAGTAAGGTTTTTAAACTTTTACATACAACAGCTTGTTCTCAAAGTTTGGTATTGGAAAACACTTGTTAAGGACAACTAAGCAACACACTAACTCACACTCTTTTTCTTTTGTCTGCTAGAATAGCTTCTTTATTCTAATGTGAGGAGCCATTGCAGCTGCCACAAAGATATTATGTATCAATTAACTAATGTGAGAAGCCATTGCAGCTGCTACAAAGATCTTATATATATCATATATTTTTAATAGAGGAGAAAACTCTGAGTCATCTTGCCATGAAGAAAGAGTTTTTCTATTTAGATGTCAGTGCTGTGCAACAAGTTTTGAGACCTCCTTTTTTACTGTTTGGCATTTTGGATGAAGTCATGTGAAAAGGGTAAACTGATTTATACCCTAAAGTGGCATTACTAGTGTATAGCTCAGAACAAGCAACTGTCAGAAAAGTAAGGTTACAAGAAAAAAGTCAGAGAGCTGATGCACTGCCTCAAGTACAATGGAAGAGTCAGCTGGACACCTCAGCTCCCATCTCAGGCAAAGCAGTGTGAGGATGCTGCAGCCCCAGTGTGCACACAGACCACAGCAAAGTGGCACAGGGTGAAGCAGCCTCCAAAATCAGAGCAGCGCAAAATCATCTCTGCACCCCTACAGCCCACAAGTCAGGTACAAAAGAAATTGTTTGTCATTCCTGTTTCCAACAAGTACAGAGCTTATGTTTTCAGACCTCAGAGTCAACAAAGAACAACTAAAATCAGACTCAGATTTTTCTGGTGATATAATGCAAACTGGGCTTGAGGGGCTGGAACACAGATACACCGATCCAAACAAAGAAACATAGCAAGGCAGTCCAGTCAAGCCCCACACTGGAGAGAAAGTGAATTTAAATATCCTTTCCCTGATGGTGCATATGAGTTGCTATTTCCTAATCTATGGAGATAGATGCAAAAATGCCAGAATGATGAAACTGAGGAGTTATTTGGAAAATGTGAAGGAAGTATCTGTATGCCTGCTTTAAACCTGTGATCTTGTGCAGAGCCATTTTACACTTAAGTGAAATTGTCCCTGATCAGAATTTTCTGCAATACCCTAGGGGGAAAAAATACATGCAAAACCACTTCAACAAATGTTTCTGAATACAAAGGTCAGAGAAGAACCAAACTGTTTCCAAGATTACATTATCAGGAAAGATTCCCAGAGTGAGTGAAACATCAATAAAAATAAAAGAGTTTTGAGAACACAAGCTGAAAATTGTTTGCTTGCAATGATTCCATTTATTTTTGTGATGTGCCTTTCTCTTGACTCATTCATCCCAAAAGGATACTCAATTTTCATGGTAGAAAAATCATACAAAAATTATGGAATTCTCTTTCAATGAAAACTACAGAAACACATGCTAAAAATACTGAAAATAATTTTCTGATGCTCAAAACACTGAATCTTTACTTCCCTGGTTATCTCTGCTATTCAATGACAACAGCAGACAAAGATAACTATTTTGAACAAATAGTGCAGTTAGTAACATAATCAATAGAAGGGGGAAAATCTATTAAGAATTCACTAATGTACAATTATCTTAATAAGCAGGTGTTTTGTTTTGCAGCCTGTACAATTGTCTTCATGAAAAATTTTCAAAATATACAAATACATATTCATGCCCTTGTCTAGAAAATATGTTTGTACATATTTCATATGAATGTGGGCAAGCATTTAGGTTGGTATTCAAACAGTCTAATCCAAATATGCACTCATTTAGAACTTCTATCTACATATGAAGATCAGGTACTTCTGTGACCTTTTTCCATATTTAACTACCCAATTTGCTCAGCAAAATATGAATTTTAAAATTTCTGGTAGAAATAGATCATAGATAATATCTCATAATTTAGGTACTTCAGCCTAAAACTAAGAGAGCAAACCCTGGCACCCACAAATTATTCCAAGCACAAGACAAGAGCTTTTAACAAAAAAATTAACTGACACTGTGATGCTTTGCTTGGCAATTTGTTACACCAGCAAAGTATAACCTAGAAAATGTCTAATCTAAAGCAAGTGTTGGTCTCAACTTTTCTCTCACAGTCACACCCAGAATTTTAAAGAAATAAACTGCCAAGCATTTTATTAATACAGCATATTAAGATGAATATTTTATCACTTCTGCAGATTTTAAAACAAAGATTAAGACATTACAGAGGAAGACAGATGCCTGGACTAATAAACTATACATTGACTGTTTTTCACTGCTGTCAACTCTGAAAAGCACTCTTTATTTTTATTCAGAAATTTGTTGATGATTTTGAATATGCTGGTCTTGGTAGAGCTCAAATAGTCCCTTTTCAAGGATTTTGAGGGCTGGATTCATGGCTTTCCTTGCACAAAATGAGTATTTCTAGCATTTTATGAGGATGTTCATGTCAATCCCTTGACCAGTCGTACATTTTCAAAGATAAACTGTATACAGGGAACAAATAGAGCTAGTCCATAAGAAACTCTGATCCTCCTGTACTTAGTACCACCAGAGAGAACTGTTACTGGTTTCAAATACTTTTCCATGAAACACTAAAAGGTCTCTTCTTTTTCCTCACTATTCACAAATATCAGTGAATACCTGGATGCTAAAAAACAAAGTGAGGATACAGAGCTATTTGTACTCTGCACACCACAGAAAATCAGCTGCCTAGTCCCTTCTTCCGTCTAACACAGAAAATGCTGCCAGATATGTTACAGAGCATCTGGCCAAGACTGAAGCACATTGCTGAAGACTAGCTGGTAAAAGTAGATCTCAGGGAAATGGATGTGATACCAGCAGAGTGACAGAAGCTATAAGAGTTAATGTCAAGTTTATACATGGCCCTTTTTCTGAGACTTTGCCTACTTTTTACTCAAATTTGGAATTTGGGAGTACTCTGTCTCTTGTTGCTGCTAGAGAATCAAACTGTTAGGGTGTTGCAGCAGAATTTTTCATAGCTGCAGACCACAAGTATGAAACCACCCTACTGCTTCCATCTATTTGCATTGAATTCCCATTCCTTTCCAGTGAGGTATCCTAGCCACGAGTTCACATATTCCTTCATTTAGAACACCACACCTGCTTTAGGTGCCATTAGGATGCAATATCAGGTAAATCCTGACTGAAAAATGACTTCCATTAACGAGCTCTGTATGGTAAACATGACTTTGCATTACAGTTGTGCCTAATAATTTGCACTAACACCAAGGCTCAGTTTTTCTAGGTAGTGAAGAAAACCATTCTTCCTCCAAAACCTACATAATATAAAAGATGGCAAAAAAAAAAAAATAGATTGACATAGTGACATGACATTGTTTACATGATAACATGCAGAAGAGCAATAGCAAGAAGCATTTTGCACCAGTCTGTTCTCTTGTCTTGTAACCAATACTTCATCCAATGGATTAAGTTGCATTGCTGTGAACGATTCTCCCAGTGCAGTTTGCAAGACAGGATTAATTTTGCATAAGCCATTTACAAATACCACCCTAAATCTTATAAAGCAGGGACTGCAAGGTAATTAGTGCAATTTGGTTCTTCTTTGAAGGCATATAGAGTCTGTATTTAAGAACTGATCCTGAATTTCATCAATGATTTGTGGAACATGATGATCATATCTGGAATTTGAAACCACTTAAGGACAGAAAATGGAAGTAGAATATAAATTATCCATCATCAGAGCTGCATTATAGGAACAAAAAATATTTAGAAAGGAACTGATGATGCATGAGATTCACACTGATTTAGCCTTTAACAGGCTGGCATGCTTTATTTTATGGTGTAATATAATCACAGTGGCACTTCTTTATTGTTCAACTCTTTCGTGTCCTGTAAATGGCATTAGATAAATCTATAAATAATAATGTGGTATCTAATTGGGCCACAGGTTTTTTTTTGTTTTGTTTTTTTTTTTTTTTCCCCTTCCTAAATGTGCTCTATGCTATAAAAACAGAGTGAGGTTGGTACCACTAAGAAAAATAAGCATGATTAGCCTTCTCTGTGTGTAATTGTACATTTGAATAGCTGGTTGAGTTTGTGTGTGTTATACTTTACTGCCACAAGTTCAAGAAATATAGATCAATTAAATAAAGCCAAAATGAACAGTAGAATTTTTTTTTAAATATAATACTATAGCATTTTGGATTCCATCCTAATAAAGAGACTTACAGATGTTTTAGTGGGACAGTTCTCCATCAATCTTACTGTCCTGTATTTGGACAAGCAGCTTACATGTTCAAATTCAACTACAGAAGAAGGATAAAAAATCATATTGAATACAGTCAAGCAAAACTTGCAATATATTTTCAAAGCATAATAGTATAGAAATATGTATGATAAATCTCTCAGAGTCTTCTAGGACAGAAGGTAAGTGCTAATGACAGACTGTATTAGCTGGCATTCCTTTTTTCTAGCCCCATGGCAAGAAGGAGGGCACCTTTTCAGAAGGCATGAGATTAGGTACTGTGGCAGTAAGACCAAGTGGCATGTACTACTTTTATGAAAAAACACTATGAGTTTGAACATCTATGGACTGCTGTAGGGGTTCAAGAAGGATTCTCAAAATAATTACTCAACATATCACTTAACCAAACTTTCCCTCATGCTGTAGCTATGATTTTCTGAATGAAAACTCAACAGATTCATGGGTATAGTCCTAGAGGTTTATATGGGCACAGGTGGGGAACTGTATGGTGACCATGACATCACTCTGGTGATCTTTACCCTTGCTTCAGGCAGTTTGGTGTTTCACACCATTTTATTCTAACTGCCACTGATAGGTAAGTAATCTTTTGGTGAATGTCATTAACAGGTTGTCATTAAAAGAATACTCATTTTTTTTTCTTTATATATATTTCTTTCTATATGTTTTTCTTACAGTCAGGCAAAGAAAGAAGCTTGCCATCCTCTGTGAGCTTGTCAATTATATGAATCTCCATGGATACAACAGTAAACACAGAACACCAGGACACAGCCAGAACCAGAGGAAGCCAGCCAGCTATCTAAACAACCCAGCAACAATGTTTCCTTAGGTCTCATTTAGAATGGAATCTCAACATTCATTCTTCCTGTGGTTTATTTTCATTCCTTGAAAATAAATTATACGGTCTTTTTTTTTTTCTGTTTTTGTATTCTATTGAGCCCTGAAGTCACGTTCTGCTCAGCCATGGTACCTGTCTAGTATGTCATACACCTTAAAAGTCGACTAAAGTACAAACTGACTGCCAGAGAATATTGCCTGCTCAATTCAAATTTAGTCTGGGTACCTCAGAAATTAGGTCCTTTCTTGACAGTGTCCTCAACAACAGTCTCAGTTAATGCAAAATTTCTATGATGACATGCATATATCATTTAATGCTTCTCGGAGTAATTACCAGTATCAGGCCTTGAATCTTCATCTATCCAAAGCTTACAACATCCTGTAGGACAGACTAGAGAACACACCTTTCACCTCTAGCACTAGTCTTGGAAAGATAACAAAGACAGGATTGGACTTGGAGACATAGCCTCCAAATGGACCAAAGGAAAAAAAGCAGCTTGAAAGAAACAAGTTCAAAAAAACCACCAAATAAGTTCCTAAGCATAAACAAAAAATTGAATACCTCCTTAAATAAGGAAGTACAAACTAACCATAAATTATGCAGAGCAAGAGAGGAACTTGAGAAATACTTCAACATGGCATGTATATAACATATGTAATACACCAGGGGCAATTATTGTGCTCTATCCACTGCTGAAGAATACTCTGCCTAGTTTTGAACACCCCAATTTAAGGAAATATGGCTAAATGGGCTTTTTCAAAAGAAAACAACAGAGCATTAAGTCTTCTGGTAAACACAGCTATATAGAGAGACTGAAGGGATTAACTTTGTGCAAATTAGAAAGGAGATAAGGGGGATATCATGGACGGTTTCCAACAGGCAAACAGACAGAAGAACACAGTGACCGTCTGCTCTTAATGTCCGCAGGCAGAAAGACTTAAAAACATCAGCTTGCCTACCAGAGCAGAAGACACAAGACATCCTTTATTGTAGTAAAGAACAGATCTTCCATGGAATAGACTGCTTGGAAGAGACAGAATCTCCATCCTTAGAGATTTTTAGGAACAAGCTAGACAAATACCAGTCTGGATTAATTTCAGCATATTTGATCCTGCCATGGATGACAGGTTTGATTAAGTGGCCTCATGAGGTCTATCTACTTTCTACATTTCCATGACAGTCTTCATTCTGACTTTTCTTAATCAAATGAAGTCTTAAGCTTTTGAGTTCTCATCTCCCTGCAGACTCACACAGGTTTTACTCTATTTTCCCCTTTCTAATGATAATATGCTAAAATTCCCCTGTGCCTACCACAACTTAAACAACTTCTTTGGCATTCTCGAGTAATTTGAGCATTGAACTAGTTCTCTCTATTCTAGTTCTCTCTATAAGTGTGGAAGTAAATAATCCAGTTGCTGGGAGACATAAAATGAACTAATGCATCTATTATTAAGGACAAACAAGTAATTCAGCAAAACTGAAGGATTATAGACAAAAAAAAAAAAATTCTACACCAATGAGGTTGGGAAATTCTTGTATTATTTGACCTTGAAATTGTGTTCCAGAAACTTGAAATTTTAACTCCTGAAAACTGGCCATTTTAAAAACTGACAGAAATTGATATGAAGCTGCCTAGGAAGAGATCCTCCTTATAGCAACCTGATAATTTTTAATATTATTTCAATCATTTTATGAAATATGCCTCTTTTTCACATGAACTTGCCAAACTGTATAGTGATGCAATTTGGAGGTAAATAGTAGATAACTACTTCTATAGGAATTGAGTTAGAAGCTGTTTTGATTGAGCTAGAAAATTCTGTTCTATCATCTTTCTTTTGTTCTTTCATCCAGAGGTCTTTATTATATGGACAGAATATTTTGTATACTATAAACAGTTTAGAACATTAACTGGAAGTGAAAACTTTAACAACTAAAGAAGCACTGAAATTAGTTTTTCACAACTTAGCTCAATAATTTTCTCCAATCTAACTAAGAACACTAAATAAATTTTACTAACACATGGTGCTTTGCAGCTACATTTCAAAAAGGAGTGAATATATGGTAGGAACTAGAGCTGGTCTGATACAATAAACACACAAACCCTCTAAGTCCTACCAAATTTGACCATGAAAATTTTGCAAGGATAAATAGAAGCAAAACAAATACATGAGGAATAATAATAGCAAGAAGGGACAATAGCAGAAGGTTACCTAACTTTTCTAGCTATAAATTTTGTTTGGATTAAGTTTGTAATCAGCATATTTTGATTCTGTGTTTGCTCAGGCTTTGGCAACTTTTCAAGAGTTTTCTAAACACAGAGAAATCTGTGTCTGTAATAGTTTTATACTAAAATATAAATGGAGAAGAGACTATTTTTAATGATATTAAACTATGATGTTTGAGGGCATTATCAAAGAAGATGTGTATAACATTGAAATTGTAATCAAAAATTATTTAATTTTCTCTTTACTTGTAAAGTGTAATAAAAATATTGACATGATTAAATGACTCAAAGCTCCACTTTCTAGCAACACAAATACTTTCAACTTTGCTAAACTGAGTTACTTATTTGAGCTATTAGAAAGATGCAACCTGTGCTATGAGTGAACACAGAAGTGCATGACTGAAGTGCATTCTTGCCTGCATGACTTCTCTATATGATTCCTTCAACAACTTTTTCTCCAGGGTAATTATAGTGGGTAGTAAAAATCAGGAGTCAGCACAACTCATTTATTACAAATTTTGGGTCATCCTTGCTATAAAATTACTCTTTATTTTGCTAACCTAAAACAACTGCTTTTCACCTTCTCTTCATATTAATTTGCAATCCAGGTGTATGTTAGCATCATACAAAAAGAAATGGAAGGTATTCTTTGGGGTTTCTCAAAGAGTAGAAATGGACAAATTCTGTCTCAGCAGGAGACTGTTTCTTAACACAGTACATCCCCAGCAGAGCACACCAATTCTCTGTGACTGCCCCAGGTATCCAAAGTTCATGAATTTACCAATACCATCATGTTGCTCAGAAGACCACAAAGCAAACCATAAAAAGGATCTTTATCAACACAGAGCTAACAAATAAGTCACACACTCTCTCCCTGTACAGCACCTAGTTTATTCATCTAGGCTTTCTAGACGGTTAAGGTGACTTTAGTAGGCAGTCAAAATCCATCTGTTATTGTATAAAGCACATTATATTATCCCACTAGTACTCAATCTGATATTTGCAATTGAGGGTGGGGCAGGGTTAACCCAGCACCATTCTTACTCAGAAGCTCTCCTCTCATGACTGGAAGCTCCTAAGTTCTACCTTAGAACTTATTCATGGCCAGCCTATGTGAATTTTCTTATTTGTGCCCATGAATAAGTTCGGATTTTTTTTTTTTCTCTTCAGAGTTATCAAAGTAATTTTTTCTATAATTTGCTACAATTAATTTCAATAAAGTATCCTCTAAATATGATTCCAGTGCAATGCTGATCTTCTAGGAAATCTTGAAGATCAGTTCTAAATTAAATAAATTAGAAACAACTCAAGAGAATCAAGGAGAATGTCCACGGCAGACATGTAGTAGGTCTTTCATGAATGGTCCTACACTAAGTAAGGAAGACCCTACTGAAGTTTGTATCTAACGCAGACTAAAGGACTTATTAGCAAATAAAATCTGCTATTTCTGCTTGTATCAAGGCTTTAAGGAAACACTGAGAACAGCTTTCCATATTCCTGGAGCTTATTCAAGTGTTAATTTTTGGTTTTCCTTTCCCTATGATTCAGAATCTGACACATGTATAAAAAAAGGTAGCACAAATGATACAGATATCCATGCATTAATATGACTGGTGGGAGGATAAATGTGGAGAGCTAAGATGAATATTACATAGGTATTACTACGCACTATCAGGAAATGAGAAAAATTAGATGTGCATATCTTATGTGATTGAGCAGGAATAAAAAGGTGGAATATAAAATAGGACACCTCCTCAAAGTTTGTTATGATGGTCATACTTCTGGCTTATACTGTACAGAAATGGTGATAAAGTAGCAAAGGTAGACAATTCAAAGCTAGGGCTTGAAAGCCGTGTAAGTAATAGGGACTTCAGACCAGGTGCCCTGTTCCAGATTTACATCTGATTAAAAGATCACTGGGTGCATGGATATCGACAGGAAACATATGGCCAGGTCCAAAAGAACAGGAAATGAGAATATTCAAAGTTCTTATCAAGTTCACTCAGCTGCTTGACTGAACATGGTTCAGTAGAAGTAATTTCTGAGTAATGCTGTGACTAGTGGAAGGAGGAGTGCAGGAGGGATAGCACAGCTTCTTTGCTCTTATCAACACTTTCACTTATTTATTTACTGACAAGGTTACCTGAAAGTATTTGGCTAAAAATAAGGCATGGAAAACTGGGAAAGGAAGAAGAATCACTGGAATCAGGAAAGATGAAATAAAATTATTAAATTAAATGATCCCCCAAATTTTACTTTTAATTCTCCTGTTGACTCCTATGAATTGATAGGACGCAAGAAAATGGTCAGCTATGATAGTGAATGTGTTGCAGATATATCCACAGAGGCAGACACAGCTGTGCACAGCTGACACAGATGTTTTAGTTTTATTTTTGTTAGCTCTCATTTAGATTTTAGGAGGAGATTACTCACAGCTGTTGCACACAGAAAAATAATGTTCTGGCACTAATCCTCCTCTACAGCAGGACTCACAGCACCAGTCCTAGAGGTAGGGTTACATGCTGCTCTAGGCAAAGAGATAAATGCCCATTTCCCCTCCTCTTTCAGACCACAGTCATTAACTGTTGAAGCCCTAGGTGAATGTTTTCACAGTACTGTACCTGTCCCTAGGAGGTACTGCAATGACACTTTAGGTGAGTAAGAGCAGCATCTGCAGTTGCATTCAGGAGAGTGAAAATTATAGGTCAGAAAGAAATTCCTCCCTGTGGTCCAATATTACAGAACGTAGTGCTTCATGGTTCTTGCAACTTTCTTTCAAATATCTTTCACTACTCATTTCTGGAAAATAACGTTAGCTGGAATGCAAGAAGTGTTATACACATTGAAACCTACATTCTTATGATGTTTTCAATATCCCTGTCATCTTTTAGCTTGAGTTAGTATCAGGTAATCAAACTTCTCAATAACTAGACAAAAAGAAGGTGTACTGGATTCAGTTGAATTAGTATATATGATCTCAGATATGTTCTTCCCTTACTGTTCAGGACATGCTATATTACTTCCCTGTCCATATTGTCTGCTAAATAAAAAGATCATAATACATGATTACATTCCCACAGTTAAAACTACAAATTTGTTTTTAAATTTAAAATGCAACCAAGCAAAAATGTTCTGCACTAAAAATAACTAGCATCACTTCCTACCTAAGAAATTATCATAAAATATCTGCTATTTTACATATTTGGGAAGAATTCTTCACAGGTACCATAACAGTCCTACTAGAATCAGTTAATGTGATTTAATTTTACAGGAATTGATATGGTTTAATGTTAATTTATGTAGCACATCAGTATTGAACTCAAGTAGATGCTAATTGCTGAACAGGTGAATTCTGGTGTGTAAACCCACCCCAACTACTCACCTCCTTATGCCCCCTATATAGAAAAAAAAAACCCCTACAAACATACATATGCTCCAACAGGTACTGATAGTCAAGTGATAGTCAAGCTGCAGTGGTCCAGATTCCATCTATTCCAAAGTTAACAAATATATGCATAGTAGGAGATCATCAATTCTCATGTATGTGTACATATGTGCTCTGGAGTCAGGAACGCAAATCTCTACCTGCCTCTTCTACCATTCCACTACTTCCACTTTTTTTTCATTGATACCACTTTTGAGATGACATCTCTGTCTTCTTAAAACCCATTCCATAGTCACAAACCAAAATCAAAAAATATCCTCTCCCAAATGAACTGCTTCAGTCATGAATGGACTGTTGTCAGTTCTTCCACTAACAGCGCACAAGGGCCAATTATCTTTTGAGCATTTGCAGATCGGCCTTCTCTTTCCCTTGGTCTGGTTCTTAAGCACTTTGTGACTGAATTTTTGGGTGAGCAATAAGAGCAACTGCATAATACTAATAGATGCTCCTGTGTTCTGCAGTGACTTTCAAAGTATAGAAGTGACCCAGTGCAACAGGTGCCACAGGCACAGAACAAATACCTGTTCCTGCTGTATCCTTTCAGAGACTGCTGGCTGAAGGATCACTGCTGGCCATCAACCATCATGACACATTTATTCTGCTGTGTCCTTTTTCTTTCTTATGAGCAGCATGGTGTTCATAAGAGAGAAGAGCTTCATAAAATCGAGGGTGAAACATGAGAAAGTACTACCAGTGCATACGATTCCTACAGAGATCATATAGGGAAAATCAAAAAAAGCAACTCTAGAGGGAAAAAAAAAGTGAAGCTGAAGTATGACACAGGCACATTTGGCCACATACCAAAACTATGGATTTTTCCAGCAGAGCAGTAGTCCTCCTAAAAACTTGTAAGAAAGTAAAGCTCATAACTGTGTTATTAAAAAAACCCAAATCTAACCTATTTCAAAGAAACTTGTTTTCCACATTGTCATTTCCAGAAATTGCTAAGCCATGCTTGTGAGATTGCTGTGATAAAGACTGAAAAGAAAAATGGGAACTTTTAGGTGGATGTCATCTACCTTGACTTCAGAAAGGCTTTTGACATTTTCTCCCCTAACATCTTTATGGATAATCACAGGAAATGTGTGTCGGATGAATGGATGGTGAGCTGGATCAAGAACTGGCTGAATGGCAGAGCTCAGAGGGTTGTGACGAGTGCAGCAGAATCCAGTTGGATCCTGTAGTCAGTGGCATTCCCCAGGGATCAATACTGGGTCCAGTCTCATCAACCTGTTTGTCAACACCCTGGATGAAGGGATAGGAAGCACCCTAAACAAGTTTGCTGATGACCCAAAACTGGGGGGAATGGCTGATCCACCTGAAGGCTGTGCTGCCACTCAGTGGGACCTTGATAGGCTGGAGAGTGGGACAGAAGAAAACCTAATGAGGTTCAACAAGGACAAGGGCAGGTGCTGCACCTAGGGAGGAATGACCCCAAGGACCAGCACAGGCTGGGGACTGACATCCTAGAGAGCAGCTCTGCTGAGGAGGACCTGGGAGCCTTGCTGGATGGCAAAGCTGACCATGAGCCACCAGTGCTCTTGTGGTCAGGCAGGTCAATGGGATCCTGGGGTGCATTGGGAAGAGTGTGACCAGCAAGACGAGGGAGGTGATCTTCCCTTCTAGTTGGCCTTGGTGAGGCCACATCAGTAATATTGTATCCAGTTCTGGGCTCTTCAGTACAAGAAAGACAAGGTGCTACCAGAGAGGGTCCAGTGGAAGTCCACAAAGATGATGAAGGGTCTGGAACATCTCTGTCCTGAGGACAGACTGCAGGAACTGAGTCTGTTTAGTTTAGAGAAGACTGAGAGACTTCAGATCTCAATAATACAAGTATCTCAAAGGTGAGTATTCAGAGGATGGTGCGTGACTCTCTTGTGTGGTGCCACCTGCTCTAGGTGACCCTGCCTTGGCAGGGGAGTTGGACTGGATGGTCTCCAGAGGTCCCTTCCAACCCAGACTATCCTGTCATTCTGGGAAATGGACAAAACCTGGCAAACCCTACAGTTTTGTATTACCTGAACGCATTGTTTGTAAAGCAAGTTGCATAAAGCAACAAGAGTGAAGTTTTATACATAGGACTCCAGGAATCAACAACTGCATTTCTAAAGTATAGTCATGACAGGTTTTAAAAAATATATGTAGAAGTAAAAGACATTAAAAAATATGTTATTGTAGTATTTAGTATTTTAGTATTCCACATAAATGAAGACCTACATCCAAAATTTTAAATACTTTTAACTGCAACATTTAAAGTCAAAAATCTTTCAATCAAAAATATGTTAGAAGTAATAATATTCTAAGTGATTGAGGCTAAGATCCCATTCTTGCATAAATATTCATTCATTTGTTGGGTTTTTTTCCCAGCAGAATTTCAAAACTGATTAGACTTCTGTATCATGGTTTGCTTGTTTCATTTGAGAAATTACTCAGTGTCTTCCCAATTATGATCACATTTCTGTGGCTAGGTAAAGTTTATGGAGAACTGATGTGCACTTTTTCTTTTACAGAATAGCCTACAAAGCAGCAAGGTTTAGGAAGAACTTAAATAATTGTATTTCTTTCAGCATGTTACTAGAAAATAAACTCTACATGAGTTTATGTCTCTAGAGGAGACAAGATATGCAGCTACTGAACTCATAGATCCAAAGCAAAATACAACCCACTAAGGTTCTGTCTTTACTTTGTTATTTTCTCAATATTCTAAAATTTCTTGAAAGGAATTGGACCACAGTTTCTTGTAACCTCACTGGTGAGACTTAATTACTTAAATTGTCAGATGCTGTGGCCATATACAAAAGAAGGCATGCATGATGAAAATTAGGCCTAAAGATTGAATTCCTCAAATCTTTCTCAAGGAAACTGTGGTTTTATGAGATATTCTTTCCAGAAAGGAAATTGGTCATTGTTAAATTCCCTTTCATTTGCCAAAATACACTATCTCACCACACAATTCAATGATACATTTTTATTCCTTTTTATTTTTATTCTGTTATTTTACTCCCTGCTTTATCATGAGGACTTGATCTTTTCCTTATTAAATCAGTGGCAGAATACCTGTTGAGCTGAATGGATAAAAGAGTGAGCAGCCCTGCCACCAATGTAAGTATTAATTCTCATTTACCACTCACAAGGAAGCCCCTTACAACACACTGTATGATCACAGAGAAAGAAATCATCGCCTTAGTGAAGGCAGCAAAAGTTTTCTGTGATGTGCCATTCAAAAACTGCATATGAAATGAACACAACAAATTCTAAGAACAGCATGCATATTTTCTGGTGATTCAATTCCCTTTTAAGCTTTTACCTGAGAGGAAATCCTGGTGGCACTCTTTTACAATTTCTGAGTGGACTATCCCCTACAGAACAGAACTTTTAGAAAGTGTAGAAAGGAAGATATAACTGGATTTCTTTTCCTGCATCCTCACACTGACCTACAGCCTCTATCTAGACTCATACATGTAACCCTACAGTATGATTATATACCACTGTATCACAGGAGGAATATTCCTATTGCATGTAGGAAAGCCATCCCATAGAGTCATACAGATCAGGATTCAAAAAGAAGTTACAAGGCAGCTGTGAGGTGTTTTCCCTTGCAGTTAGAAGTACAGAGGTTTCTCCCAGTGAGCATGTTCACAATTTCAGTTTTAGATGTGGTAATATTTATTTCTATCCAATATCAATAACATTTGCTGACTAGAGAGATAAAAATCACTGTTACTACAACAAAATCACCAGAAGTGCTGTGGGAATGCAATTGTTGCTAAGTGTTTGTTATCTGTCCACTGTCCTGGAGTTGACAGATAACTAACACCTAGAAATAGATAGTTGTTCCCTGTCAAAATTAGTTCATCCAATCAAGAAAGGTAAGCAAAATGTAAGCAGGCCAAATGGAGCAGTCAAAGTCAGTGGATCTGCAAGCATGCTGAAGGGCTCAGGTCTCTTTGGATGAGACAACTGCATCAGTCCATGTTCAAATTGAATATTTTTAATGGAATTTTAGATATACTTACATACAGACACAAACAGGAGCCCTAAAGACACAATAGGAAATGCAACCCACCAGGTATTTCACTTCCTACACTGGCATATTACTTCGGTAACAAAACTGGATTAAAAGCACGAATTTGAAATGATTTTTTTATTGTATAGGTTTCATATATGTTGACATGTGAAATACACTTTAATATGTAGCATAGCTGTTACTGTCACATGAGAATGAAATTAATTTCCATTTTTGAGAGAGATCGTCACTCTATGAATTTCAAAGGGAATGATTTTGCAGGGGAGGATTTACAATTCAAAATGTTGATTGGTCTAAAGATTGTGAATCAAATCTCTGACAGCATTAGAATGCTTTTTATTTATGTGTTGAACAGTTTACCACAAAGGGCATCAGAATATAAGTCATCCTTCCTTCATCTGTATCTGACATCTAGTTAATGTATCTTCTAACAATAAAATTGGTGTTGGTAGGTGTTAATACCAATTTATGAGCTAGAAGTCATTCAGGGATGACTGGGATTTTTAACACAGGCCTATTATGACAAGGCAGATTTTGGATGAATGCAGTTAAAATAATGAAATACTGCCTATTGTAGGTAGTAATCAAAGTGGAAAAGCTTTATCTGAGATGTCTAATACTGAAGAAGTCAATCAGATGAAAGATTTAGTGATGTGAGACACTGAACAGGTAAAACCTGTATGGGAGCATGCAACCATTAAAAAGAATGAGAGATGCTCTTGGCTGAAGTATTTTGCAATCTTTGTTCAGAAAACCGTTGCCTTAATCTGTACAGAATAATCATACTAAGAGAGTAGATATGCATAGCTGCTCTAATTGAGGTGGAATAGCCTGCATACTTGTCCCAGATGACTTGCTACAAGTGAACTACATTTAGATTCAGAAAAATATGAATATATTTTAAAGCATTTGAAACTAAATACATACAAACTAGATAAAGCTCTCTAGAATTTCTTGCAATATATTGTGATATTGTGTTCATATGCAAGTTTAGGGTGAAAAGTTATTTTAAAAATTGAGATTTTTTTAGTTACAATTTATTCTCAACTTCCATTTCTGGCAGTTTGAAATTCACTGTGAGTTCACTGAGGCAAGCATAAAGTGCCCAGCTTGCTTTAGTAACTCCATGACTCTTAAAATGCATGTAAAAAAAGAAAGCGTGAAGCACTATCATTATGTTGTGCAGCTAAACAGCTGTTCAGTTTTCTCTCCTACACTGACTTTTCTATTTCTAGATGAGTGCCAAATGCCATTGCAAGAGTTCATGCAAGATGGGGATTTATTCTTTCCTGAAGACAGCATTTTTGCCTTTCCTTTTTTTTTTTTAGTAATTTTCTGTATTTTTCTAAGCTAAATGCCACCAAACTACTAACACACTTTTGCTTTTAGATTTTTTAAAAATAGGAGATTTCAATATTAAGTCTGCTACCAGCATTTCCAGGTCTTCTGCTTAACAAATTAACCCAATAGAACTTCACTAATGCCTTCCATTTAAGAAGTTTAATAACAAAGGTAGCAACCCCCCCCTACTTCAAATAGAACCCAAAGTTCAGATGTCAAATAAGCAGCAGTGAAGTCTAACACTTTCATTCAGGTCAAGTATGCCAAATATATCAGAATGATTTTCCCCATAAACAACAGTCAGTTTTGCTACCACAACATGCTCAACTTTTATTTTCTAGAAAAGCATCCATTGGCTTCACAATCACACTGATTCTTCCATGATGGACCACAGCCTCTTGTCATAGTGATATAAAAAATTCACTGCATGAATGACAGTGCTTAACCAATAGAGAACCGCAGGGATATTAGATAATAAACTTCCTACTGCCACAAGGCTTTGCATCAGCATTCCTTAATAAAATATTATGGACCCTTCATTTTCAATGAGAAGAAAACTACAGACAACAATTACTTTAAACTTTTTGAAAATTGAAAATATTTTTGAAAGGATTTTGATGGAAAAAACTGTGGTCAGCCAACTTTAAGGTTTCTTATTTTCCAGTTTTGGAGTGCTTGACTTTTCTATCCTAATGGTCTTTTGATAAAAACAAAAAGACATAACATATATAGCACCTCATAAATTGTGAGACATCTCAGGATATTCTTTTTGAGATAGGGTTCAATTACAGTCATTTGCACACTACCACAAATATGTGATTTGCCTCTTTAATTTTGTGAAATTATATACATATATACACACACGTATAATATTATACTTTGATTGAATTCTAAAATTTTATAGGGCAAAGACTTCACTGTACAATAGCTGTAGTCCTGTGGCAGTTACAGAACAGCTGTAGCCAAGCACTGAAAGACAGAGAAAGAGCTGCTTTGCCACTCAGTGAAGCTGCTGATTGTTATTGAGACATTCAGAAATCTGCAGCTGTTGAAGCAGTATTTCTGTTAAGTTTGCTTCCAACAGGGATGACAGGTGAGAAAGATCTGGAAGATGACAAGAGTTGCCGAGGTCAGTACTCATATACCAACCTGAAGGGATGCAATCTCAGAACTACCTCTGCTTGTGAAAGCAGTCACTGAGAATGGCCACTGTAGTTTCTGCCTGGGAAATGAATGGAGCTGGAGCAGCCAGTGCTAATACTGCTATAATCCTAGGAATGTAACAGCTACCCAGAAGAAAGGGCAGACTTGGCAAGTATTAAAATAATTTGCTTTTTAAAGTGTTGGCTGCCATAACAAAACACCTCTCCCTATCACTGTTTTTAAACACCTTGAGCCCGTTCATTCTGCCTTTCAAATAGATATCTGCATTTGATTTTAATTCTCCACATGAATCCAAACATTGTTTCTGAGAGTGTGCTCTTCTCTTTTCTGCCAGATCTCAGGAGTAAGTTAAACATATGACAATGAGAAAAATGTTTGTCTGCAGCAACAGGTAGGTACTTTTTACCTGAAGAGCAGCAAGCACTATGAAGAGGAATTGTGACAGATTCTTGCCTTTGTTAATTCAGTATTCATTTTAATTGGCAACAAATTAGGTTAACCTTCTCCAAATTGAAGTCTATTTTGCCCATGACAGTAACTGGTAAGGGATCTTCCTGTCTTTATCTTGACCCACGAGCTTTCTTCCTCCTGTTCCTCCTTTCTAGCAGAGAGGAAGTAAGCAAGCAGCTGGGTGGGAGTGTGGCTGTTAGCCAAGCCTAGCCCACCACAGAGGGATATCTACAGGGAAGATTTTGCATTACTCTTAGAATGTTCTGCTTGTCACAGCAAAACACCAAGTGATTTTCCCATGCCCAAGCAGAGTTGCAGTTGGAGAAATTACACAGCTATATTTTACATTAGGCCACAAAAAGAGAGCTACTCACACTCTACAGACTTGGGACAACTCGCACTCCTAGGTTTTAATATGTCTTTTTCTTTGTTCTTCCTCTTATTGTAGCTATCTCAATGTTTTTCTAAAGCTCATAACATATAAAAACTAGGTACCTGTATCTTTTTTTGTTCCACAACTTAAACCTCTCTCCTCATTCTGGGTTGCCACAACTTTCTGCCTTAAGTCCACTCCTTAGGTTGTGACCACAAATTTGGACAAGAAATCAAACAGCAGATCAGCTTGACCACATGTCAGGAAATCAAACAAAAATAATTTTCTGGAACAGAAATCTCATTACACTCCCAGCCCAGACTCACTTGGACACTATGGTGCTTACAATTTAGTGTTAATAATAAATAAAGCTCCATTGTTGTGGTTTTTTTTGTTTTGTGGTGGGTTTTTTTTGTTGTTGTTGTTTTTGTTTTTTTTAATTCATGCTGTTTTAAAAAGGGATGATAAGAGATTTTTGTGGCTACCCTACACTCAGACACATGGAACTCATTGCTGGGAAAAGGCAGCAGCTGCCACTCCAATGCTGCATCAGTCCACATGCAGATGAACAACAGCAGTGCATTCAGTTTGTTCTGCTATTTTTCCTTTGTTGACAACATCACAACTGTGGTCCTGAAAGCCCCAAGGGAATATTGGAACTGCTTCAGCTGCTGAAAAGAATAATTTTTCTTTATTTATCGAAAGACAGTTTGCTCGTGCTAAAAGAGCCAGGCGCAAAGGGACCGGGATGTATTGTCACTTGTTCTTTACTCCCACCTATCTCCCATCATTCAGTGTGTACAGTCTGAAAAAAACAGGCATAAAAACAATCTTAGAAGTGGCAAAGATGAGATCAGACATCGTGATGCCAGAAAAGAGATCTTCCCATGCAGACTGAAAGAGATGTTAAAGACCTCTGGTAAAGGAAAAGTCTGAAAAATCTCAACTGGCCTTTCTTTTTTCTGCCCTAACGTTATCTTCCACTAGCAATGCATCAGTTCAGTGCCCTGCATGCCAGAACCAGATCCAAGATATCACACTGCCAGTTGGGCCACACTGTCATGGCTGTGACACATATTTAGCCATAAGAACTACAGTTATTAAAAGTATGTATACTTTGCAATACAGACCAATATAAACCCATTTTTTTTTTAGTGTTTAAATAATAATAATACACTAATATCCTTGAAGAAAAAAAAATCTATAATACAGACCTTTATGTTTTAATTTGGTTGCAGTATCAACCTTTCATATTAATGCCACTTTATTTACCCTAATAAGTTGCTACTTCAGTAAGCAGTTAAAATTTCATTGATGACTGTTACAATTTCTCTGAATTTTTAAAGGGTTACATGGAGGCACTAAGTACATTACATGGTAAGTCTGTAGGCTAAATAGATAGTACAAGTAATCTAATTAGTTTTAGAAATCTGTTAAAGGATAGTTTAATATTTACTAATGTGATTTTAAAAATGTTATGTGTAATTTTGAAGTGTTCTCAAACTTGGGCTTTCAAGATATTTTTTAGTCTCTGACAGACATATTGGAAGTCAATTAATACATTATAATTACAACATTAACATGCAATCTCATTTTTTCACAGAGCAGAAGACAAACTAGTCTTTCTTCTGCAGGATTAATTATTTTTAAAAGTATATTTTTATTTTTATATATCTCCTTAATCTTACTTGATATGAGGGGTAAATAATAAAACTTAATCTGCTCTTTGCACATTGCTGCTGAAGAAGCTGAACAGATGTTCTGTTGAAACACACAAAATATACCAGATAGAGATACTAAAGATGCTTTTTGGAAAATGACTTCAAAATGGTTATGCCAGAAAATATATAAAGATGGCTGTTCCTAGAGAAGTTTGATCTAATCACATGGAGAGTTGAAAGCCAATTTACAACAAAACGCAAAAAATAAAAAGAGGAAAGAATTTTTTTAAAAAATAAAAATTTTATAAACCGTGCTCACTGATACCTTGCACTGTAAGTTGATACCTTGCACTGTAAGTAACACATTCCCCTAGAGGACCTAAGTGCTAAGTGTCCACCTGGGAATACAGCCTTTCTGCTGTGGAAGAATTCACTTTCCTCATATGAACACCTGCTACTTTGGCGTGGTGAAAAAAATCAACTGATTTGATTTCAAATGAATGTTTTTTAGTTCCATTCAATGGATATAGGGGAAAAAAAGGAAAAATCCCATTTTGATAATGATCTCTTGCTTTTGCTATGTGTGTGGCTACACTGGCCAACATTTCACAATTATGAAGGAGACCATTACACACCATTTCCAATGGACAGTTGTTTGGGGTTTTTTTATGCTATTCTGTCCACTGATACACTATTACAGAAGTACCACAGAATACATAACCCACTTTTGTGTAGCCCTAACCTTATACAGAAATGTCTTCTCACAATCTGTAGAGCACCTACATTCACAACAGACTGTCATTGCTATTCTACGTATGGGGACCTCCAACTCAGATGAGACAGTGAAAGTTTTTGAAGGTCACAGAGGGAATCTGTATCAGAGAGAGAACATGAGTGCAAGCTTATCCAGACCTAGACTGGACACTGAGGCATCAGCTTTCTCTTAACTCTCACTGACATTGTTTATAACCCTGTGGCAATAGGCCACAGATGGGCTTTAGGTTACACAAATATTTGTGATAAAGAGAGGGGTTAAAGTAACAGATCTGTACTTCCAAGCTCAGAGAATCATCCTTTCTCAGTAAATGTCAAAAAAACTCTGTTCATGTTGCGTAGGTTTATTCTGATAGCATGCATATAAAATAAATAATTTTGAGAAAAGGATCTCACTTTGCAATTGATAAGGGATTACAGTGCTTCCAAAATCTGTTTGGTTTTATCCATTTCCTCTCTCTTGATTTTTGTGCTGTGTCCCTGTCCTTAACCTATGCCCCAGAGAATGAGTAAACAGCTGCCAACAGTAGCAATAACATTCAATAGTTCGTGTTCCCTTACTCTTTACCCAGGCTGAAGTAACCACATTTGGTATGCATTCCACCCTGCAGCATCCTGGAAACCTGCAGTTTGAACTCGTTTTTCAATTTAGCAGTAATGCACTCTGAACAGTCATATGTTACAGAGCCAGCTGGTCTTCCTTAGCCTTTTACCCTCTTTTAATCTTTTAGTGTTCCATGGACACCTCATCTACTCTGGGCTGCTGTAACCTTTGATCATGTATCATATTTGTTGTACTCTTTTACATAGCCTTAACCTTCCTATTGTGAAAGGCAAAGGCACTGCTAATAGCATTAAAAACCAAAGTAATCTGTCAAATAGTTCAGATTTGAAATCAATATGCCAGTAAAAGAATGTGAACCATCATTGGTATGTATTTAAAAAACAAAACAAAATCAAAGATAAATAATTCTAACCAGTTTATATTTTTAGAACCTTATTAACGAATTTCATTCATAAGCACATAAAATTATGCATATGTATATGCAAGTATATATACATCACTTGCAAATACTATACAT
Organism: Pycnonotus jocosus; assembly: GCA_013400435.1. Taxonomy (NCBI): domain Eukaryota; kingdom Metazoa; phylum Chordata; class Aves; order Passeriformes; family Pycnonotidae; genus Pycnonotus; species Pycnonotus jocosus. The sequence continues at coordinate 116,022 of VWYP01032087.1, forward strand.
CCATACACCTGAGAGATGTGCAAATGCACATGCACTCGTTCACATACACACACGTACTCTGTTTGTATACACAGTCACAGAAGAGGAAAACTCACATTTTACAGAATGATTTGGCTATTAGCAAAGCAAGAGACCCACAATAACAATAGAGAAGAAAGCAAATAGTATTTAGAAATTTAGACAAATTTGCAGTTAATCAACATAACTCAGAGAAAAATGTGGTAAAATACTAAAGTTGGGATGTGTTGAAAATCTCAAACTTCTCAGATCTTGAGACACAGGAAATATTCAGGCTTCATTCTGTAAAGTGTCTTTGCTGTTCTTTTGGTCTAGAAAAGATGGAGAATCATACAGATTTCTCTACACACATTAAAAAACTCAGTGGATATGATATTATAGGGGTCATATATATGGTTTTACTTAGTAGCATACTTTTAATGCAATTCACCTAACTCTTCAGCAATGTATCTGAAGGAAAGGATTTCCAAAGAAAGAAGCCTTTGTACTGCTGTACTGAAGTAAGCACATTAATTCCACTGCAAGGTAGTATGCAGCAAAGAAGGCAGAAAATTTGATTTTGTGTAAGTTTGTTTGTGATTTGCTGGAGCAAAACTTATAAATAAACACAGAGTGTGGTCCTTTTTCTCCTAAGAATTAAAATCATCAGACCTTATTTGGAGTTTTCACATTATTACTGTTTGAAATGACTTGTGAAGATTCAAGAAGCACAATGAGCAAGTATGAACTGAAGGGAAAGTATGTCTCTTCAGCATCTACTTAATTGGCAAAAAGTGACCAGAACATCACCCCTTAATAAAGAATCAGGTGATGCTGTTTAAGTTCCAGCATTGTTAATTTATACTCTTAGACAAGGTTCTCAATCCTTCAGATTTATTGCACAAACACGATCATCAGTACACGTACAATAGAACAGTTTTAAGTCTGAAAATCTTACATACAAAATTTAATATTCTAATATACACTCTGGAGTCTCAGAGATGAGGCTACATAGTATATTTTTGAATTAAATTCTAGCAGTAAAAACCATGCAATTTGTGTCCTAATAATGTCTCTCTCTATTTCTTATTTTAGCCTGACATCTGCTATCACAGCAGACATCTGCCACCTGCAAGGTCAGGAAAATGCAGACATCTCAAGGTTTACTGACTATAGCATTATTGGAAAGATTTTTATATGGGTAGGATGGCTTTCATTTCTTCACAAGTGTCTCCTGTATACAAAATAATTACTGTGAAAAAGGCAATCCTAAAAAGGTACAAAACTGGAAACAAGCATTAAAATGATGCTCCTGGTTAATGAAAGAAACAATTATCGCACACAACCCTCAACAAGTATGTCAGTAAGAAAGTCCTCATAAACCCAGAGGTAAGGACTTGGTAGTTTGTCATTCTACCATGGTATGCATCCAACCTCTGTGTCAAGCAGAGATATCATCAGCCTAAAGCCTCACACGCAACTTTAACTCCCCAGCTCGTAACAAAGCACAACATAACCGCAACCAGCTATCTCAAAAAACCCAAACAAACTCACTTCTGAGCAAAGAGGCTCCTGGGCTCATTAGCTTAAAAAATCAATTGTTTCCTTTGCTGTCTGCTAACTTATCCTGAAGACTTTTCTCAGTCTCATCCACCACGGTTACTGGAATAGCATCTGTCCACCTGCAATCCTGAGAGGTTGGAATAAGAATATTTTTAGATACTAAATAGTAGAAAGTCATGTCCAAGAGAATTTTCCTGACTTTGTGCTGCCATTTAAAACTCTTCAGCTGTGGGCCACCAGAGAAGCCAGATCCACTGAAGCAGCAGATACAGGAACAAGCATGATAATGGGGTAGGCAGTCAAGCCTAACTTGGTGATGATAACACTCACTGATGAAGAGCTGATATGCTATGGTCACTTAAGAATTCTTCTTCTCAGAATATTGTTTTCCTTCCTGGTAGGACAGCAAATTCCCTGACCTCCATTTCAACATGATATGTAGTTCTTTGAAAGAGTATAAACAATGGAAAGAATTCCTCTTATTTTTCTTTTAAAAATGTTGTTTTCTTCTCAATGCAATTCAATAAACATATATTTTTAAAGTGTACTAAAATCCCCTTGCCAACACACCAAAGTAGTTTTTTAACTGGTATAGTCACTTTTTTTGTTTTCTCATGCAAAATAGAATTTTAGTTCATATAGTCTCCTCGGGCCAAACTAGTCCTTGCCTTATCAGTAGAGCTTGGCAAAATTATAAGAAGAAGAGTTTGGACCAAACATTTCTGTCTAAGATACAGCCGCTGGAAGATGTCCAAACATCACGATTTATCCCATATATCATTCTTGAATTGAAATCCTAAAAAATCTGTTTCTGCACAACTAGTTTGACTCTAAATATGTATCTAAGTCTGTAAAAATTATGAAAACAGTATCACCTTTTGAAAAGCAAGTAATTGTTGATACTACTGGCATAAAAAGCACTAATGAATAAGTCTTGTGATCATCCTGGCCAAAGCCTTACAAAGGTAATACATCTACAGAAAATATATCTGAAGTAAACTTAGTTTCATTTAATGAGTTATTTTGGGTTACATTTTTTCATTCTCTGTTCTTGCTGCTTGATATTTAGCTGTAGACAGAACTTCTATGCATCCAGATGGACTAAACACCCTTAGATTTTTATTATTTTTTGTTTTTAAATTCATGTTAGTCCTTACTTGGCCACAAGAGGCACATAAGAAAACAGCACAACTTCTATGTTAATAACATTTGTTATTTGTTGTTTTGAAATAACCAGATGCCTCGGCCAGGGAGTTACACTGCTGTTGTAGATAAAATCAAAGGCAGAGGAACAGATGATATTTCTCTTGAGGAGCTAAGTACCAAACTAAAGTGAGATGACAAAAATGAATATTCTCAAGTTCGCCCAGAGCTTGGGTTGGATCTCTTTGCCATCTGCTGCCTGCAGGAGCTGCCCTGCAGCTGCCTGCCAGCACGCCACTGCGGGAGCCCCATGCTGCACCATGGCAGGAGGAGCTCCTCAATCCGGCTGCCAGCAAAGGCGGCAGTGCAGAGAAGACTTTTGTCCCTACTCTGTGTTAGCTGGAGAAACTCTCTAGACTAGTAGAAATGCCTGAAGATTAGCATTGTGTTAGCTCAACAAATAACCTCACTGATAAATGTTGTGAAGATTTCTAAGTCCTTTGAGAGTAAACAAGATTTTCAAGGGCTCCACAGTTATCAAACACAAGCTGCTTACTTCAGCATCTCCTTGCATGGCCATAGCTTTGTATGTGTTGGTTCCAGCTCCTGTTACACAATATTTTAGCCTACAAAATGGATGCACTAAATGCTCATCTGGCAGGGTAGTTCCGTTTGTGTCAACTACACAAAGCGTTTGAAAAAAGCAAATACAGTGTAACACAGTACAGCACACTCTTAACTACTAACTCTTGCCATTGTTTACTTTGCAAAAGTAAAAGCAAGCACAAAAGCCTTCCACGTCTAGAATACAAACTTGAGACCTTTGATGCAGGATGGTTACAATCAATCTTTTAAGAGACAATGAGGCAAACTGACTTGCCTCACTTGTTCATGAAAACCCTTGCCATGAAATGAAGGTGTATGAGCATTTACATTGAAAAAAGCCAATAATTCAGCAGAGACTGTGTCTGGAAAAGCATCCACAGAGGGCATGACTGTGCATCTTCCTATAGCAGAGACAAGCAGTTAGTCAGTTAAAGCCACTGGAGACTACTTGCAGTATTGTTGCTAACATATGCTTATGGAACCAGGATCTAATTTCTCACATTTTCAATGTTCCAGTCTCTCAGACTTCTACTCTGTGGGAACATGATTGTTTAGGGCAGGATTTCCCCTTGGGGAGTGTGTCCTTAATTTATTGCTGCAGGGTTGAGTAATGTACCGATCACAGAATCATTCATGTTTTATTAAAATTAATTTCAAGGGATTGTTGGTTTTAGAAAGCATGTACAGGACTGTTCAGATGCTCTGGCAAAACAATACCAGCAACAAAGAATAATGAAAATGTTTCCTTTTTTCATTCCTTTCACTGTGAGATAAATGAATTCTAGCCTCAGAGTATACCAAGAAAAGGAAAAAAGCAACAGGAAACCCCTCCTATTTCATCCCCGTTCCTCTGCTTTCTCACATTACTTCTGGAAGGAGTCCCCCTTGGCTAACATGTATCTTTAGGCTCTATCTGCACATCTGAGTCAGCACAATAAAAAAGTTGTTTGCAAGACCTGGCTCTCCCCACCAAATGTAGATGGTTTTTCTTTATTCTCATCTCTGATCTTTGTAGGAATATTTCTTTTAAAGTGCCTGTTTTCAGATCTTTTCTAGGCATGTGAGAATAAATGCTTTCTCTGGTAGATAATTTATTGTCTGAGACTATTTTGATGTGAAGAAACACTACCTGCTATAAACAGGTCTTGTTTGCTACGTGATAATTACAGGCTGAAAACAAAAATGGAAAGAAAGAAATGTTGATGGCTTCTTGGAATATTTCAGCCACTTTAAAGAGAGGCTGAATCAGAAATTCCCATTATACAAGGAAAAGAGAAAAAGAGGTGGGTGAGGAGAGCAGTCTACTGCAAGAACTAGAAGAGAGCAGAGGCTTTCTGTTGCACAGGCAGCTCTGTGCAGGTGTACACCTGACAGAGCTCACACCAGCATGTACAAGTGGACACCACCACTATGGGCCCTACAAATGCACCAGATGTGTATCAAGATTGTCTGTATAGAAGAATCACTTGTCAATGCTGCATTTTCTGAAACCAAATTTTAGTGTGATCAACAGCTTTTCCTCTAAGGAGAGCAAACCCATTAATTTTGTTATTGTGTCACAAATCAGAGAAAAAGGAATAAAATTAAAGTCCAAAATGACTAATTGAATTTGCTTGACAAGTACTAATTCACTTTGATCTATCCCTCACCATAATTTCATTGGCAGGTAAACCATACATATTTATAAAAGTGGCAGCAGGCTGCTGTTGTTCTGTTTGTAATTTACAGTAACAAAGAATTCATTTAGATTACCATACTTGAAGTCCCAAGGTGACTCTGCCGTGGTTACAGTCCCCCTGCTATGCAGGATACCTAACATAATGAAGAACAAAGGAAAACAATGCTACACTGAGACCAGGGCTCCCGGGTAATCAATTCAGGTATTTACAGCTGAAACAATAGCTCTGTGCAAATCAGCATCATTACTACAGTTTGCTGATAGAAACCCCAGGGAACTCAGGAAGTGTCTGCCTGCAAAGCAGCTGATTAATCTGAGTTACTTATGTTTTGTTGAAGCATTATTGTTTCCCATCATAATAAACAGTAAATGATTGTTTAAGAAAAGGGCATAAGAGATGCAATCAAACGTGCAAAGTACACCTCTCTTCTGGAATTTTGGCTTGCCATATTGGCCAGCAAATGCTTCTGTGAAGAAGAGGAGGCCAGTATCAACCTTGCCATTGTCAAGAACCATTGCCAGACTCACCTGTGGTGGTTTGGGTTTTTGTTTGTTTGTTTGTTTTTTTAATGCTTGTTTCTAGTCTTACAGACTTAAGAAAAAAAGTGCAAGCATGGTGTCAGAGAGAGCCAATTTAATCAATCTACTGATGCTTACAGTTTTGGCACATAGCTAGCTAGGGCTGCTTGTCTCCCCATTCTGCTCTTCCTATTGGAAGAGCAAAGCAAAGCAACCTCATTGGCACTGTCTCCCCACCAGTGCTTTGCCTCGTGAAGGCAAGGTGTCCCACAAGACCACATTTTTCATACTGGTAATTCTGCATACCCATACATTTCCTTAATATTTTACTAATACAAAGAAAATAGCATTTAGGCATATTTTAGAATGTTTCTTTTCTCAACTAGCAATCCAGCTTTTAGAGAGGATGAGGTAGGCTGACTTTCCTTGTCTGTCCATGAAAAACCCTGCCATAAAATGGAGAGGTACAACTTTTTACACTGAGTGTGAAAAGTGCCTTGAATTGATTTGTGAGCTGTTCAGAAAAAAATTTGAAGCAGAAATTACTTCTTCAAGTGAGTGACATTTTCAACACTTCCCAAAATAAAATGCTACACCAGTTTATTTTAAAAATGTTCCTACCTATGGAAAAATTAGAAGATCTAATTGATACACTGCTGCCTGTGGCACCATCAAAGTATTGGCTGTTTAAACCTGCCTTTGCCTCAGCAAGTGAATACTCACTATCCAGCTGTTCCCCATGCCTTCTGCAGGCTGCTGCTGAAACATGCAACAGTGTCCAAAATTTTCTGAATTTCATCTCAGCCGCAAGTACATTGCCTTTTCCAGTGACACACATCCTGTATCTCAGTCACCAGCTTGTTTACATGAAGAATATCTGAGCTGCTTCTGCTATATTTTTTCACAAACGTGTCTTCCATGTTACTTGGCTGACTGATCAAAAGTATGAGACCAAAACAACAGGAAACACAGGACTTTCATCATAAACTGAAATTTCTGTAATACAGCATTTGCAGCATGCATACATTCCCTCCCAGGAAAGAGGACTCTAAGGAAGTCAAGGAGACAAAGTGTGGAAACATCATTGCAAATTGGGAATTCTTTAGTTTCAAAAGATGATGCCCAAGACCAGCTCATACGGACTTGGCATCTGAGGAACCCCTCTATATACTGGATGGAACTGAAAAATAGTGCAAAATGCATGGGGAGTCACTTCAAATCTGAGTAGTCAGGCTCATTAATGAGAAACTGAAACATTTTTCCTTATGCTGAGATTCTTAGTGCCGTGTTTATGGGATGTCCATATGCACACGTCCAACCACTTGGACACTGCACAGAGTGACACAAAAATGATCTCTCTTCAGACACTGCCAGAGCAGCAAAGTTTCTCAGTCAGTGACATTCTCACCACACACAACACATCACAAGCTGATTATGGACTGATTATGAACTGAAGTGTAATCATTATGTTTCTGGAAGAAAATATATCTGAAAAGTATTATGGAAAAGAACAGTAAGAATAATACATCCCTAACAAGAATGCAAGATAAAAAAATAAAATGAGAATTTTTTTTAAGCCTAACAATAATTTAGCTAGAAATCAATTACTGAAGAAAGTAAGGCACTTAACTTCTAAAATACAGGGGATAGTGGTAAGCCCTTTGGAAGGCTACTACTATTGTTTGAGCTCAAACTTTGAATGGGGTACTGCTGAGGGATGTACAGTAAGAAAAGATGAAAATAGAAAAAAATACATATTTAAATACATATTTTAATTTTGTAACACTATGTGAAAGGCTGAAAAATAACTATGCTATTTCATTTAGTCATACTTCCAATACGAAACTGTCATAGAACCGAGTTTTTGGAATTGCTATCCAACACCTAGAAGTGCCAACTATTTAGAGAAACAGATTCTTGAAACTTGGAAGCAGTGAAGAACAGAACTCAGTTCAGTTCAGAAGGACATATGGTAATTTTAAGTATGCTACTAAGTTAATTTTTCAAATGAATGGTCAGTCACTGCAATGAATTTCAAATGAAGACAGGGCAGAAGAAATCTCTCAAAGATGGAAAATTTTTAAAAAAAGTATCAAAAGTGAAAAGCCAGACTCTGCACAATCTCCATGAAGATATTTACCCAAGAAAAGTAAATTATTTTTGTAGCTCTAACAAATGAAATATAAATAATTTTTTGTTAAATGTTGTTACCTGGCAGTTGGTCAAGCTTAACTCCAAATCCAAATGCTACATGCAAAAGGAGGTTCACATGGAAATAATTTTCATGTGCTCAAGGTAAATAGAGCTGCAGACAGTAAACAAACCACAAAGGGGATGCAATTCTCAATTCAAAGTGTTTTAGTTTTAGATCAAATCAAACAATGTAAGCTCACATAAAATGTAGAAAAACAAGAGAACAAAATAAGCAGAGAAAAAAAATCTAGTATGACAAGAGATAAAGAGAAGTCAATCCAGTCCTGAGAAGTAGAGTAAATGAGACATATAAAGAACAAAAAAAAATGACAAAGTATAATTCAAAAAGATAGCATGCCTATTTTGGGACTGAGAATCACCAACTGCAAAATATATCCTTCTACAGGCAACTGATAGTGGGAAACAACTAAAATACATCTTATTTACTAAGAGGTAATTAATAAAATGGAGTACCAGAAAATTCAGGATAAAAAATGAAAAGAGTTCTTCAAGGTAAAACCTACACAGATGTAGAATACAAACTTCAATAGGATACTGTACAGGTCCTGTTATAAAAAGTCCTTCAAAATAGACAAAACTTCAGGGGTTTTCTTAAGGAATAATCTTACACTGGAAAGGTAACCTTGATAAGTTTAACAGTTTTGTTGTTTGGGGGTTTTTGTGTGGTTTTTTGTTTCTTTGGGTTTGGTTGGTTTTTTTTGCTTTGTCTGAGAACATTTAGCTAAACCTGGTATATGAGATACTATGAAAAGCTAAGTTTTGAGATATAAAAAAGCACAAAGCAAGTGGTACAATTCTGTAATTGGCACCAAGCTGGCTGTGATTCTGATCACTAGAATGGTCTATCCAGATAAAATGTAAAGAAGTACACAAATGGTTGCAGGACATCAATCTACTTTGGTTCTGCTTTTGTGGTGTACCTTGGCAAGCATTACCTTCACTGCCACAGCATCCCACAGCTATGTGAATTGCAGCTTTATATTGGACTCAATTATTAGGCATTTAATTTAATAAACCTTTACAGTCCAAGGTAAATATATCTCTGTTTTGGTATTTGGTTAAAATATGCTTTGTAAATTATTTATTTTACCCTCTTGAAGGGCAAAAGTATTTCAACAACCTTGATTGTCAAAATATACATGTAGGTCACAAAGCAAGCAAAGCTTCAGCCACAAAGATCTGAATTCAGAAGTTCACATGAAATTATCTCTTTACCTAGAAGGCATCATTAAAAGAGATTTAGAAAAACAGAATAAAATAAAATGTTAAAAAAAAAAAAAATCATTCTGAAGGCAGGAGTTCAGAAGTTGTTAATAACTCACCCAGCAGAGAAAATTCATGTCATTGCCATTTAAGATTATGGCAATAAAACTACACTCATAAAATCAGCACATAAAATATTTCACTCTATAAAACTTTCTAATTGCTTCTTTTTTTTAAAATCGAACAAACAAAACTGAAGGTTGCCAATCAAATGCAAATACACTAGAGCTCTGGGGTGGTTTATAAAAAGGAAAAACTTGCATATCTAAGAAGAAATTAAGTCAAGACTTTCACAGTNCTAAGAAGAAATTAAGTCAGGGCTTTCACAGTAGAATGAGTTGGAGAGGTAGGTACCTGGCAGAGACTGGGAGAACATACTCAAGCATAAGCACACATAAGCTGTTCTTCACTGTTAAGAATCTGATAATAGTGAAACAGGCTAAGGAAAATAATGTCACTCAAACTAAAATTTTCGAAGGTCCAAAATTTATTTTTCTTTAAATTGCTCAATGTTGAATCCATGAAGTATCAATTTTGTATAAAAATATAGTTGAAAACAACTTTCCACTGTCTTTAAAATTCTTTGTCTAGGAATGCATAAGGATGCTGGCATTGACTGTTTTGATTTTGTTTTTTATCTCTTTGTCTGAAATTGTAAGCAATTTTGTTCAAGCAGTCAGCATTTTTCAGACAAATATTTTCTGAATCCTTCCTGGTAAAAACATATCAAAATACAGAAAAGATATCTTCTTACAGAAAAAAAACGCCAAACCAAATGAACCAATAAACCCTATAGAACTCTCTACACTGGGTCTCGAACCCAGAATCAAAATCCCACCCATGGCAGCAAACAATGTTCTCACCAGAATGTGATACTTAATCCCTAGTCTCACATTGGCAAGAGATCCTTTAAATCCTCTAAAGCGAGGGTTAAAACCACTTATTTGCAACTTGTTCCACGCATACTTAGATTGGTTTGACAACTTTTGACCAGATATTAATTTTTGCCATGAAACAATTCTAACAGTGACAAATCTTATTTGAAAACCTAAAATTTTTCTGGAACCTGAACCTACACCCTATTCTTAGCTGTGCAACAACCCTTGCTGGCTGCTTGCCTCTTCCAACAATTTGCCAGCAGCAAGCCACCTATGTTAAATGATTCAGGAAAGTCATGCCAATTTTATGCTAGCCCACTACCTGAGAAAAATAGCAAAGTTGCATAAATGAAAAAAAGCACATAATGACTGGTACCATACAGACAAACTTCTCACATCTGCAAAATGTTGAAAAACAAGAAGCTGTTCTGCACAGGAAAATGATAATTTATCAAGGACCCACAGTTAAGAAAGAGTAGGCTTCCTCACTTTGCTGTGCTGTAAGTCAAACCTAGAAGAAGGCAAGCAAGCAAACCTTCCAATATCTTCTTTCAGCACATGAGGGAAACAACTGGCATAATCAGATCCAACCTGATAGCATAATAGTCTGCAATAAAAAGTTTGGGATGTTTAGGGTGTTACTGAACCC
>VWYP01032088.1:0-14709 GCA_013400435.1 Pycnonotus jocosus
ATCCTTGCTGGGTTTTTTTTTTTCAGAGCCAGAAAACTGCTGGGAAGCTGCTCCAGGCAGGCCAGAGTCAGGTGCTGCTTCCAGATTTCCTTGGCTTAGGGATCCATGGGAGGCAGGGCTGCATCCCTGGGCAAGGGATGAATTGGCAGCCAGGGGGATGCAGGCTGGGAGCCTTGCTGGGTCCCAGGGGTGTGGGACAGGCTCCTGCCACAGACCAAAGCATTCCTGTGCCACAGTGGGCACCCTCTTGATGCCAGGATGATTTTTTGCCTTTATTTTTATACACTTTTATATATTCTCAGTGCCTGTTGCACTGCACCCCCACACCCAAGCAGGTGTATTAGGAAAAATTAGGAAAACAGTATTCCATAGTAGGAAAAGAGTTTAAGCCTCATCCCTGAACTTTTAAGGAAGAAGAACCAGAAACCTCTGTGCTCCTCTCACCATAACTGGCCCAATGCCAGGACAAAGGAACTTGTTGGAGCCTTGAGCTGTTCCTCAATAAATGTAACTATTTTCTATTGGGCAGCATGCAAAAAAGCCCTCCTAGGACGCTGAATACTTAAGAGAGAGCACAGAGATTCTCAGTTTTTTTGGGGTGTCTTAGCAGGTGTAAGGGACATCCCTGCACTGTGCATGGCTTTTATTCTTTTGTTCTGTATAGTTTGTTATTTTGTTTTTAATGAAACCTTTTTGCTTTTTCAAAACACCTCTGATCAGCTGACCATTAGTAATTATTCTTAAGCCATTTCTGGGAGGTTGCTGGTCACCCTCAGAGCTTGATACACCTTTGTGGGGCTGATAACACACTGGCCTCACACAGAACATGCATACCTGTAATTCCTTCAATCTGATAATTTAGCACAGTCCTGGTATTCTGTTAGGCCAAAAGATCAAACATCCAAAAACATCCTCAACACCGGAAGCTGGAAAGCCCTGCACTGTCTTGAGAAACCAGAGTCCCCTCTGGAACACAACCTGTAAACTAAAATTAGACCCATTTAGGGAAGAATATTTTGGGATAAAGAGGTATCACACCATTCATTCAAGCCTCTCATTGAAGCATCTTTGTTAGATGTACTAATTTGCAAAGTCAATAAAATTGTATACAGGATCTACTGTGTGTCTGTGTTTTTGGTGTATTCCACCTTGGCCAAGTGTTACACCATAAAGATCTTTATTAAACACCAAAGTACAAATCTCTTATCCCTTAACCATGTCTGGCTCTCAATTTTAAGACCAAGGAAAAGGCATCACTGGGGTTCTGTTGGAAGTCAGGCTGTGGATAAACAGAGTGGGACAAGGAGTGTCAGATCCTTTGGTAGCTCTCCAAAGGCCCCATCTCTGATCCTGCTTGGATCACAGCGATGCTGCTGACTCCAGGCCCAGCTCTTCCATGGGTAACTGCAGCCCCCTCCCAGCTTGTGGAGGAGAAGACTTCACTGATTTCCACCAGTGCCTCCAGGAACAACTCAGGAGAGTTTTCCTCTCAGAAATTGAAGTGATTGGATCTTGTTAAATGCCCTGCAGGAATGCTGAGAGTGTGTGTGGAGCTTCTGGTGGGACAGTGGAGGCAGAAGTGTGCTCCAGGCAGGGAAAAGCACTCCCCAGCTGGGAATAATGGGGCTGGAGGAGGAGGAAGATGCTGCCATTGGGGTTTCAGCCCTGGTGTGTGGTGAAGGAGCCATTGAATTCCACACAGACAGCCAGGCAAAGGCTAAATCTTATAATTATCCAATAATTAAGGTTGTGAAAACCTCTAGGATCATCAAGTCCAAGCATTACCCAGCACTGCCAGGCCCTCCATTAAGCCCTGTCCATAAAATGTCCATGTTCCCTCTGGCTGCACGCCCGGAGCTTGAGCACATCTCAGTGGGGCTCAGCAGTGGAAGGGGCTCAGAGAGGGGAAATTCCCTGGAGAGACCCCAGGAAATTCCTTTGTGGAGAGAACCCAGGAAATTCCTTCATGGAGAGACCCCAGGAAATTCCTTCGTGGAGAGAACCCAGGAAATTCCTGCCTGGAGAGACCCCAGGAAATTCCTTCCTGGAGAGAACCCAGGAAATTCCTTCCTGGAGAGATCCCAGGAAATTCCTTCCTGGAGAGATCCCAGGAAATTCCTTTGTGGAGAGACCCCAGGAAATTCCTTCGTGAAGAGAACCCAGGAAATTCCTTCCTGGAGAGACCCCAGGAAATTCCTTCGTGGAGAGACCCCAGCTCAGGAGAAGACAGGAATACTGGTACTGCAGGGAAAGCTTCTGCTGGAAAAGTGATCCCAGACAAACACAGGGTGGCTTCTCACAGGAGAGTGTGGAACCAGGACAAGGGGGAATGGCTTCCCACTGCCAGAGGGGAGGGTTGGGTGAAGAAATTCTTCTCTGTGAGGGTGGAAAGGCCCTGGCACTGGGTTCAGAGCCCAGCTGCTTCTCTACTGCAATGGTTTGAGACTCTCAAACCCACTTGGAGCAGCCTGGTCCAGTGGAAGGTGTCCCTGCCCATGGCAGGGGTTGGAAGGGGATGGGCTTTAGGGTCCCTCCCAACAGAAACCATTCCATGATCTTGGAGCAGAGAGGGGGACTGGGGGCTGTGACCAGGTCTGTGCTGCCATAAACCAGCAGTGAAGGGGGATCTGAGCAGGAGGGTGATGCTGGGCTGGGCTCTGTGTGTGGGGTTTAACACTCAGGTGAGACCCTCGTGCCGTGTTTGTGCTGAATTTGGGTGTTTGGAACAGCGCTGTGACCATGGAAGTGTCTTGGGCACCATCCTCCCCCCGCACAGTCGTGTCTTTAGCCCTGGGGGATTTTGGGATGGTGCACAATAACCACAGGGTGAGCTCCAGAAAGCTCCAGTGACTCCTGGGGATCGCTGAGCTGGGGGCAAGAGCGAATGAAGGGCATCCTGTTGGAAGGAAAAGGCAGAGGGAAGGAGCCACAGCAGACCTTGGCACGGGGAATGTTTGCCACTCTAATATTGCTGGCATAAAGTGTGATTTTTCACTCTGCCAGTGGGTCTGTGTACACAGGACCTGCACCAGCGTTGCAATTACAGCTCTCAAAAGTGTTTTTTCTGTCACTGCTTGTTCTGCCCAAGGAGCAGGACAACCTGTCCTGGTACCTCCCTCACCAGTGGCACTGAGCCACACATTGTCAGCAGTGTTTGGGTACCTGCAATGCCAGGGCAGCTGCTTGGGTCAACTTATTGCTTGTCTGGATTTGAAAAATTGCACCTAGAAGCTGGTTCTAGTCTTCTCCTTCTTCTTCTTATTAAGATTGTTCTCAATATTTATATTCTCAGATTCAAAATATTCTGAATTATTCTCAAGGATGATCTCTCCAGCCACCATTTTGTGCTTTATTCTCCCCAAAATTCTCCAGCAGTTGCACAGGAGGATATGGCAGAGGGGAGAAGGTTTGATTGAACCTTTCTCCCCTTTGGTTTGGTTTGAATTTCAGGTGATTGTGGTAACTTCAGTGACCGGTTTTGTGTCTCGATCTCACGGCTGGCCAGGCAGGATTTTCCTTCCCAAGATCAGCTGAGGATCAGCTGCAGCTCTGCAATGAGTGCAGGGCCAGAAGGGACTTTTAGATCACATAAACAGACCCTGGAAAGTCATTAGATACCTCTTTCCTGAGCCTTGGATTTGGTGTTTGTCGAACATAAATCTTCTGAAAAGGTGTTCAGGGTTGATTTAAGGATCTCAGGAGATGCTGAACCCAGGGCTGCCATTGGTAGTGGCTTTTAAAGGTTAATCACCTTTGCTGCTAAACATTTGTGCTGTATTTAATTTGGCTGTCTGTAACTTTTTGGTTGTTGGTTATTGCAGTGTCTTTCCCTGCTGGGAGAAATCACCTGGCATTTTCTTTGATCAAACTCCTTTCTCTCCCCCTCAAGACTGAAGAGTTTCCCTGTGTCCTTCAGCTGAGCTGTGTTTTATCATCTAATTTATCCTCAGACTGGGGTGATGTATCCTCTTTTACCTTCTCCAGCTTCCCCTCTTTGGTTATTTGATAAAAATTAGAAATTTAAAGGGCTTTGCAAAACTGATTTTACAAGCCAAGAGGATTGAGGGGATGGGAGAGGGTGAGGTTTGTGCAGAAATAGCCCTGAAAAGCACAGGAGAACCCCGGCTACAGCTGGGCTGGGGCCAGAAATGGGTGGGACAAATCAAAAGCTTTGTGTTTTAAAGAATGTAATAGCTTTTAAATTGCATTTCCTTTAATGAATGACTCACCCAATTACCACAGCCTGAACACCTGCGCCCGAGAGCCGAAGTCCCCGGAGAGACTTTTGCTTTTAACAATATTTATTATGCTGAGTGTTATCACATTAGGGGGAACCAGGGCAGCGGGGAGGCTGCGGGCACGGGCAGCCCTGGGTTATCCTCCCCCAGTGCTCTGCAGCCTGGGCCAGGCATGTCTGAGAGCCCCTTCCTTTCCACCAGGAGCTGGAAATTTCTGAGAGCCCCTTTCCACCAGGAGCCAGGCATTTCCGAGAGCCCCTTTCCAACAGGAGCTGGAAATTTCTGAGAGCCCCTTTCCACCAGGAGCTGGAAATTTCTGAGAGCCCCTTCCCACCAGGAGCTGGAAATTTCTGAGAGCCCCTTTCCACCAGGCTCTGCCCAAACCCCTCGTGCTGTGGCTGGGCTCATTTTTTGGGGTGATTTAGGTGGGGAGATTGGACAAAGGAGAACGGATTTGGACTGACAGGGGACAGGGTTAGATGGGATATTGGGAGAAAAGTGTCAGCTGTGAGGGTGAGGAGGTCCTGGCTCAGGTTTCCCAGGGAAGCTGTGGCTGCTCCATCCCTGGAAAGGTCCAAAGCCAGTTTGGACAGGGCTTGGAGCAACCTGGGATAGTGGAAGGTGTCCCTGCCTGTGGCAGGGGGTGGGACTGGATGAGCTTTAAGGTGCTTTCCAACCCAAACCCTTCTGGGATTCTCTGTTGCTCCTTGCAGTGCCTAAAGGGGCTCCTGGAGAGCTGAAGGGGAACTTTGGGCACTCCAGGTCTGGAGTGCCAGGACAAGGGGGAACAGCTTCCCACTGCAGAGGGCAGGGTGAGGTGGGGTGTCAGGGAGCAATTCTTCCCTGTGGGGGTGGCAATTATCCCATAATAATAATAATAATAATAATAATCCCATTATCAGGCCCTGGCACAGCTGAGAATCTGTGGCTGCCCCATCCCTGGAACTGCTCAAGGCTGGATGTGGCTCTGAGCAGCCTGGTCTGGTGCAAACCCCACACCTTGGAGCTGTGAGGGCCAGGATAACTCAATTCTGACCCTTTTTACACAGGAGTGGATGGTCTGGGAAGGCAATTTGATACCATCAGTTATTTCTCATCCCCCCTGCCCCAGCATGGAGCAGGTCAGTGCTGAGACCCCCTCGTGTGGGGCTGGAGGAGCTGTCTGGGAGCAGATCCTGCCCAGGGCTGTGGCTGTGCTGGCTGCAGGGAGACAAAAATACAAATTATCCCAGCTGCTGGTGCTCTCTGTGCTCTGCCAACGCTTCTGCAGGCCACAGGGCTGAGCTGATGTATTTATGCACCTTCCCCTGTCTGTGTTTAAACAGCACCTTGGAAAACGCAGTAAAAGAAGCCACAACTCTCTTCAGTGTCCTCTGGGGGTTTTAATTTATTTTTATGGTGTCGGATCCTTGCTTTGTTGTGGGTTTTTTGTTTTTTTTTTTTTTAATTTTTCTGCCGGTGCCGGGTGTTGGCTTTGCTGCAGAGCAGAGGTGGTGCAGAGGAACAGAGGCCAGAATTGCAGAGTGTGGAGAGATATTGTGAGTTAGGATGGAGGGATGTGGCAGAGCTCCCAATGATCCCTGCTGTTATTTTATAGTCTATACGTTTAAAATCACTCTGTAATTTTTTTTCCCAGTGGATCTAATTGTTTTGGGCCATGTTTTTCCTGGGCCACAGCCAGGATTCCCTGCTCTGTTCAAGTTTTAAGCCAGGCACTTCTCCTGCATCCCTGTGGACAAATCCTGGTGTGAGCTGAGGGTGCTCAGCGTTACCCCCAAAACAGGCAGCCCCAAAATTGCTGTGGTGCTCCTTGCACTTTCCAGCTCTGGGTTCTGTGTGACAGGGAATGTTCCTGTATGAATCCTTAGGCCACTCTTATGCACATAAAAAACTGTTCAAAACGGTTTTATTGGTTCCTCCAGTGACTGAAATAACAAGAAACAATAAAATTCTCTGCATTTTGTATGGGATGAACATCCTCTTCTCATTGCAGGCAGGACCAGGCTGGTTTGAAGCCACCCCAACTCTCCTGGCCATGCTGGATTCTGCATCACCTCGAGGAGAGGACATCTCTGAGGTACCTGATTTTTGCTTTTGGTTTTCTCCAGGTTTGAGGTGTTCTGATTGTGTGCCTGGAGGGCACAGAGCACTTGTCAAAGCCCTGGGGATGGTTCATCCTGTGGCTGTGAGGTGTGAAGTGCCCTCACCGTGGGTTTTTGGGAGCCTGGTTTCCTCTGGCTGGCATTAGGCAGCCCTGTTCCATGCAGAACTGGGAGATTTTAAATATGATTTTGAAAACCTGGGGATGTTTCAAAGCTTATAAGGCTTTTGACCTGTCTCATTTATGCTCACCTCCTGCATTGCAAAGGGAGAAGCTTAGAAATGTGGATGATGTGAAATACAGTGTGAAATCTTTTGAGATGTCTAAATCATGTGCATATACACACAGGCACTTCCAGCTCCTTAAAACTTCATCTCTCCTTCCTCAGTGGATCTGGGTGCTGGGAGGATGCAGGAGCAGCTGGACAAGAGTTGGGAGGAGGGGGAGAATTATAAGGATTTAGTGCTCCCCATCTCCCATCCCCAGTGGCCTCCTGCTCCTCTTTTTGCTCCATCAGGATCCAAATGCAGGATCCTGATTCAAATCCCCTCTGGGACGTGGGGACAGCAGGAACAACCCGCAGCCTGCTCTGAGTTCTGCATTTCTGAGGCTTCCATGGCTTTTTGATCCTTTATTTTCTGTCTCACAAAGCTGTGTCACGAGATGTCCCTTAGGTGACACGTTAATATTTCTCCCTAAATGTAAATTTTCACAATCTACCTGCTTTTCATAGAGGTGTGTGCTCTTCCTGCTAATTTTTCAAGTGGATTTGTCAAACCTGGCAGCTGAGCTCGGGCTCTCTGCTCTGCTGCAGAGGCTTTTTTTCTGGTCTTGTTAAAGAAAACAATAAATTGAGTGTGTGCCAGGCAGTGTTGGAGGCGTGGGGGTGCAGGTGGGCTGTGCAGCATCTTTCTGAGGACATTGGTGGGGAAAGAAAACCAACCCAAAACATCAAAGCTTTTGAAAATTTCAGCTGCCAAGGGGTGACCCTCTGGTTCCTGATTTTCCCAGTGCCATCCCAGCTCTCTCTTTGTTCCTGCTGGTGTCCCTTGGTGTCCAAGGGTTGGAAGGCAGGGACAATCCTCCTTCCTCCTGTGGCATCAGAGCTGCCTGACAGCCCCTTCCAGAGGCTGAGAGGGAGTGGAAGGGTAAGGAAACCACGAGGAAAGGCAGAAAGAGGGAAGGCATGGAGGGAATGAACGAGGTTTGAGCAGCATCAGTGACCCCAGGTTTCCCCAGTCATTCAGTGACTCCGTGTGTTTGCCACCTCATTCCACCCCAAACACCCTAAACTGGAAATAAAGCCCTGTTTAATAAACAGCAGTTGGCATTTCATTTCCCTCAATACTCTGGGAGCAACTGCTCGTTATTCTGATGATTTCCCCCACTGTAATTATCCCAAACCACCATTCACAGATTCCACTGCCGACTTGCACGTCCGTGCAATTGCACGCTGAAATATGGATATATTTTGGTGTCCTATTGAAAATTCAATAGGATCCAATTTCAATTGCTATTGCCTTCGCCCCCGTGCCTCCCCTCTCCAATTTCCCAGTGCTCCAGCTGCACGGCACTGAAGAAAGGATGCAGCAGACATAAACAGCAACGTCCAGCTGAAATGGGGAGAGAAAAATTACTTCCTTGTACTACCACTCTCCTGACAAGAGCTGACTCTTCCTTTTTTGTTGGTTTTTTTTTCCTTTTTCCCCCCCCTTTTTTTTTTTCTTTTCTTCTTTCCTACCACATTCAATTTCCTAGCTGTGCCAGGCAGGTTGCAGGACTAATTTTGAATGTGCTTTGAGCTTTTTGTACAACACCAGGGGCTTTTAAAGCTTGGGATGGGGAGAAGGAGGAGGATGTGGGGAGTGCAATTAGTTTGGGGTGGCAGGATGAGCAGGAGAAGCTGAAATTGCAAATGAGGGTTATTTGGGGAATACAAATCCCCCTTTCCTCCCAGGGCTGGTTCACCTGGCTTTCTCTTTTGGCAGATGGAGAGTGGGAGATGTGAATTAGATGGGAAAAAATTCCCTAGACAGTCTCTGCGGGGTCTCAAATGGTGCTTTCATCACAGCCAGTGTTTTGTAACGTGCATGTTTATTTTCCCCTTCATCTGGAGTACAAAGGATGTGGTGTTTGAGACCTGCCAGGGGTGGGCTGGTGATGGGAGGCTGGGCTGCACTCCGAGCTGTCCCTCTGGCTCTCAGGAGCAGAGCAGGTGCTGGGTGCCTTTGAGCGCTGCAGCAAAGGTGCTGCCACTGCTGCACCTTCCAGAGCTGAGAATATTCATCAATAAATCACATCTGCTGCGTTCCTGTCTGCTCCCAGCTCCTGAAGAGCTCTCTCGAGGTGGGATCCTCTGAGACATCGAGGTGGCTGCAGGGTTCTTTATTGCCACGAGTCCAGCTGGTGTGCTGGGTCACTGCTGAGCCACCTCAGTGTCACCCCAAGCTTCAGAGGAGCTGGAAAAGAGCTGTGTACGAGTTTCACCCCAAAATTTATTATCCCGTTTGGAATAAAAGATGGGAATTATCCTGTTTGGAAGAGATGGTTTGAAATACAAAAATTTGAGGGTAAATCTCTCTACCAACACCTTCCAGGACAGACTTGGGCAGCTGGCTGAGGCTTTGTCTTCACTGCCCAAGTCAGAGAGGGAGCTTGAGGAGGGGAACAAAAGGGAAGGGAGGGGAAGGGAAGGGAAGGGAAGGGAAGGGAAGGGAAGGGAAGGTGCCAGGGCTGTGTCACCCTCAAGCCCAGCAGCACGCACAGCCTCTGTCTCCTGGAGCCATCTGTTTGCAGAGTCTTTGCCCGTGCAGCGATGCCTCTTCCCACATGGACTTGTTGCCTCCTTGTGATCCGAAGGTAAACAGAGTTTTAATCAGCTGGAAAGCAGGGGGAGGAGGCGGTGAGCCACGATAAGGGTTCAGTTGGGATGGGGACTGATGGCAGCACGGCCCCAGTGGGTGGGTGCAGGGAAGGATCCCTGCAGTGTCTCTGGAATACGGAGAAAAATGGTTTGTTTGGGGGAAGGGAATGAATGAAGGAAAGGAATAGAAGAACCAAGCAGAGCATGGCCACTGAGCCCCTCTCCAGAGGCTCTCACCACCTTGCTTTCCTCTGTGTTGCTCGAAATTGGGAATTTTCACAACAATTCTTTTTTGTGTAGAGGATAAAATTTCCTAGAGAATAACATTTCCCTTGGTGACACAGATGCCCCATCCTGGTGCACTGGGTGAGGGCAGGGCACTGTGGGCATCACCTCCCTGCAGGGATGCAGGTCCCTGCTCCTCTCAGCAGGTTTGAGATGTTTGGGAGCGTTCAGCCTGGGAGGGTTCATTCCCTGGGAGGGACACGGTGCTGTGTCCAGGTGGGCACTTTCCCTGGCTGATCCAGACCCTTCCCCATCCACCCTTTCTTTCTGCTTCTTCTGCTGTGAAAACCACGCTGTCCCTCAGTTTATATTCCCAGAAATCGTGCAGGAATTTCTGCCCAAAGGTGCTTTCTGCCCCTGATATGCACAGAGGGATGGTGTCCCTGGCTGACACCAGGTATAAATATATATTTTTATATGGTTTCAAATGAATGACCATCAAAGAGTCACAGAATATCCCCACTTGGGTGGGATGATCCCATCAAACCCTACTCCAGGTTCAGTTTGAAGGGGAAACAAGGTGTGCTCAGTGCTGGAGCTGCCGAGGGTTTTATCGTCCTCACAAGGTGCTGGGATGCCAGAGGAGCTGCAGACGTAGCTAAAAGCAGCCTCAGGCAGAGGGCTGGGATTTGGGCAGGTGCTGTGGGCACCGGGAGCTGGGGCAGTGACCCGGTGCCCTGCAGTACATGGCATTACCGTGTTTAATGTACTCAGCTCTAATCTTTCTCTAAACACCAGCGATCTTGCTGAGTTCAGCACTGAAAGAGCAATAACCAATGAAGGAGATGAGATTAAGAAAACTCACAAGAATCAAATGTGCTAGAAAGGGCTGGGGAAGTGCCAGGGGCACTGCAGTAAATGACCTCCCTGGGAATCGAGGACAAATAAAATCCATGCCCCGTGTCTCTCTCTCCTCCCAGGCGCCTTGTGCCGATGCCGGGGCCCTCCCCTCCCTGGTGGGGCCATAGTTGCTGCTTTCAGGGTTATTTTTGCACTGGAATACAACAAATCCTCTGTGCTATGGGGCCGAGACGAGGATCCGTGTCGCTGCATTCAGAAAAACGAACCTCTCGAGCTCAAGGAGAGCTGCTTCAGTTGGCAGGAGCATTATTCTGTCTGGAACAGCCTTGAGAGGGCAAACAAAACCTCTGAGCTGTGGCTCTTGTTTCCAAAGGCTCTCTGCAGGCAGGGAGGCTGGGGAGAGTGGCTTTTAAAAAATTATCTGTGAGCCAGAAACAGCCAAAAAATTGACCCCAAATGCCACCAGGACGGGGTGGAAATGGGGAGTTGGTGTCCCAGTCTGAGCTCCGCTGGGCTGGGGGTGGGAAAGTCTCACCAACAATTTGCAGGTGCTCAGTGGGCGCTGTAGGGGGTTTTATCCCAAAGGATGGGATGGTGGAGGTGATGGGGGTGGAGGGAGGATCTCCCCCAGCGCTCAGCAGCCTGAGGATGTCCTTCACGGATCCCAGGCATCCCAAATCTGCTGCCTCAGATCCCTGCCCCTCGCACCGTGCAGCCTCGGAGGCTGCGGGGATGACTTGGCAGTGATGTATTTACTACAATTACCATCTCCCTTCCCAGAGGAGGGGAAAAAAAAAAAAAAGATGAATAATATGTTTTGAAGGTGTCATGGAGTGAAAGCAAGAGAGGAGCTTGAGCCTGAACTTATGAATAACTTATGGGCTTCCTCCCTTCATGCAGCTGCTCCGTTTGGGCTTATCTTTCTCACCCGTAGGAGGTGTAATTAAAGGAGCAAAGCCGAGGTCCATGGGCACGCGTCTGTCTGGCTCCGTGTGTCCCCTGCAGGCCGGGGCACGGGGGCGCTGGAATGCCTTTGTGTGGACACGTGGGCAGGGCTATGTGTGGAGCTTTACGAATTTTCCCCCTCGTCAGGGAAAAAAAAGAAAAAAGAAATTTAAAAAAAAGGTCATTTTGCATCTAATTTAGCGCTGCTGGTTTTGGCAGAGTGGTGGGAGCGTTGCCTTAACTCTCCCCTTGCACGAGCAGAAGTAATTTTGGATGGGGAAAAGCAGGTGAGCCCTGCAAGCCTTAAAATCAGGGAGATTTTGGTTCCTTTCGTGACACAGCTGGAAATTCCCTCCTTGGCCTCATGTGGTGGCTTAGCCTTCCCAAGTCTTCTTTTCTCCAGCCCTAAAATGAGAAGCAATTTGCTCTTGTCTCAACACCTTCCTCTGCTTTCTCTATTTTGACTTGAAGAGCTCAAGGGAGGGACTGTTTTTACCGGGTGTACACACGGAGTGGAACACAATGGAACCGGGATCTTATCAAAGGCATGCCAATGCTATTGTAATGCATACGGTAATTATAGGGATGTATACGGAGGGATGATGAAAAAAAGAAAAAAAAAAATCCAATGAATCATGGCATTTCCCTCTGGAAAAAAAAAAAAAAATAAAACCACGCCTGGGAGTATGTCAGTTCCAGCAAAAAATGTCTATTAAAAATTATGCAGTGCTGTTCAGCAAGGTCACAGCGCTCCTTTTAGAGCCAGTTAGAGGTTTCCTTGCAAAGCAGCACAGCACTTTTTTTTTTTTTTTCCCGAGGGAAATGCCATGTTTCATTGGATTTTTTTTTTTCTTTTTTTTTTTTTTTCCCGAGGGAAATGCCATGTTTCATTGGATTTTTTTTTTTCTTTTTTTTTTTTTTTCCCGAGGGAAATGCCATGTTTCATTGGATTTTTTTTTTTCTTTTTTTTTTTTTTTCCCTGCAGACTTTTTTCCAAGGTGTTGGGTTTTTTGGGCTTTTATTCAGATTTAGGGGCAGAAAAAAAAAATCGAATTTCGTAGAAATTTTGCAGGAATTTCTGCCAAAAGGTTCCTTCTGCATCTCGATATGCACAGAGGGATGGTGTCCCTGGCTAACACCAGGCATAAATATATATTTATATATGATTTCCAATGAATAACTTGTTCCCCCCTCATCCCTATCTCAGGAGTGCAGCCCTGCTATCTACATGTTCCTATCAGCCCAGCACACAGATATGGCCGAGTGTAATGGAGATATTAGGCACTTATTGCAAGGCATTCTGTTGAACATCACCTGCTGTTCAACATGAAAAGTTGATGTTCCACAAAGCCACAAGCCAAAGGCTCCTTAAGAGCTGTTCTGGTGCATCGGGTAAATATCCGTGCTCGGAACGAGCGCTGTGTGTGGATTAATAATGCATGGAGCAAATCTGGAGGAAGAGCAGCCACTGCGTAGGGCTGACTTAGAGGCTGCTCTCCCTGCTTAGGCAAACAGGCAGGGAAGTTGTGTTTTTTTAAAGCATAATGTGTTGGTAATAAACCAGACCAGCCTAATGGACTGCTTCAAGCTGCTCCGAGTGCAGCCACTGGCTCGGCAAGCTGGGGTCAAAAGAGCCCTGCCAAGGGTGGTAAAAATTGCTGGGGGGGATCTTGTTGTAGGCAATTTATGCTGGTGGAGTGATGGGGAAGCAGGGGAGAGGTTGAGGTGGGATGGGGTTGGGAGTCTTTCCCCCTCTCCAAGGGTTTTCCATCAGCTGGGGCAGCAGTGGGTTTGTGCACTCCAAGCCCTGGCATCAAGACAAGATTAAATCCTCCATCCCCTGTGTTTACTTTTGGAGAATTTTCCTGCTGTACCACGGGTGCAGCCCAGGACTGGCTCATTAGTGCTGCTGTGCTAATGAGCTCTTCCTGTCCTAATGAGCTGGGAGGTGGTGGAGGCCCTGGCAGGCTGTGGGGTGCTCCTGGGGCTACCAGAAGTGGTGATGGGGAGCCCTGGATCCACTGGATCTCCTCGAGGTCTGTGGGTTGAACCAACCCTTGGGAGAGGAAATGCAGAGCCCTCTGCATCGGTCTGCAGCCACTTTTGGGCAAAGCTGGTGGATCCCAGCAGAGGAGGTGTTGGGGAGCACCCAGAGGTGGGTGGCATGAGGCTGGGGACAGGGTGACCCTTTGCCTGGCTGCTGGCAGGGACCCACAGGCATCAAACAGGGCTGGTGGCAGCCTCCAGCCCGAGCTGCCAATCCCTCCCGACGTTTGACATTTGGATCATTGTCAAATCTGTGGATGGGGCTTGGGCAGAGGGACCTGTGCTTTGTCACCTCCCTGCAGCACCACCGGCCTGGATCTGACTCAGAGTCACTCTGGGTGATAGAGAGAGAAACACAGCTGGATTTCTGAGAGTTTGCAGCCAAGTCTTCTCCTGAATTGCAAAGTGAACAGCTCAGATTTTTGGAAGCCTCTGAGGAGGCATAAATACAAAAAGCCAGGATATCTTTAATTTTTTTTTCCCTCTTTGTCATTTTTTTCTGGGTATAATGTTGTTTGAAGGGACTGTGAGTCACCTCGAGCAATGAAATGAGACATCCTTATCACTTATGAAAATAATATTTAATGTGATAGTTTTTATTTAGGTTGCTTTAAAGGGGTCTCTAGGGGTTCAGAGCCTCAGATGTTCTTTTTATTGGACAAAGAGTGGAAATAATTTCAGGCTTTTGTTTCAAGGATCTTTTCTGTGTGGGCATGTGGGTGTCACGCTCTTGGGTTGTTTGGTTTGGGAATCCTGAGCTGGAGAAAAGTCTATTTTATTTCTGGTGCTGTGAAATAGGGACCAGCAGTTGGCATGGGCGAGGGGATGAAGGAACAGGAGCGTGTTCAGTCCTAAACTGGGTCCCAAAGGGGCTCAGATGCTGCTGAGAGCAGGAGGTGGGCTTGGTGTGAGGAATCAGACGAGCGTGGTTACAGCACGGGAAAAAAAAACCCTGATCTGCTCTAAAAGGAGATTTCTGCTCCAAACTGAAGAGTTTTTTCCTTATTAAATTTGCTTTTAGAGCCATTTCCAGATGGGTTTAGGTGTAAAAGGGGAAGAGGTTTGTTGGGGCTGTGCTGCAGACACCAGCCCCCCTGGAGCAGCTGCCCCTCTTCCTTTGGGGCCAGGCAGGTGGGACACAGGGTGTGTGTGTGTGTGAATCCTTCCCACCATCGTGCAGAGGGGGAAACTGAGCCAACAGCATCACCTCAGCTGCTCCAGGAGGGATTCACCCCCTTTCCCAGAGCTTTGGGGGGATTGCAAGGGTGCTGTGGGGGTGTGTGGGTGATGGAGCAGACCCTAAAGGGGAAATGTGGGGGGGTGCAGATGCCAGGGGGATTTAGGGGGATGGGGATGCCCAGGGGATGTGGGTGCTGGATGCCAGGGAGTTTGGTGACATGAAACCCTCAAAACAAATTATTCATGCCAGA
>VWYP01032088.1:15701-47495 GCA_013400435.1 Pycnonotus jocosus
TTTGCTCCGGGAAAACGCTGGATTTTAAACCTCTCCCCGCCCGGCAGTGAGTGGGGAAGGAGAAGGAAAACATGGCCCAGGCCAAAATGCACCACCCCGTCTCTTGGGTGATCTTCGCCGGGATGGCCGCGCTGCTCCTCTCCCAAGGTAGGGAACGCCGCGGGGGACGCAGCCCGGGCGGGCGGGCGGAGGATGCTCGGTCCCCCGAGTGCACCCTCCGAGGAGGCTGGGGGATGAGAATCCCCCCAGAGCGGGGATGAGGATCCCTCCAGAGCGGGGACAGAGCTGGGAAAGGGCTCCCAGCCCGCTGTGAAGTTGCGGGAGATGCGGATGCGGGCACGGCGCAGGAATTCCCGGTGCACAGCGCTGGCGGCGGGGGGGGACACTTCTCCCCTGGCGTCCTGATTATTTCTGCGGGTGCAGAAGGGCTCTGCCGTCCCTGAATTCCGGCAGGATCAGTGATCCAACAGGCTAGGGGGCAATGGGGGCCGGGGTTCCTCTGTGCTCCCCCCACGCCTTTGCTTTTCCAGCAAGGTCGTCCGAAAAACTCGGTGCAGCCCCGCTCCCGCCGGGCTGGGAGTTGGGAAGTGCTCCTCCAGTCTGTCCCGGATCAGCCTCCCCCAGCCGGGGATGGTGCTCGGAGGGGAGGGGGGAAGCTGTACAAGGGAAAAAAAAAGAGCAAAAAGCGATGGGAAAAGGAGGGGGGAAGAGGCGGCAGGAGCCAACCCCATCTGGCCGGGAGCGCCGAGCCTGTCAGCTCGCGTTAGGCTCCTCGCAGCCATCTGGAGGGGCTGTGCGAGCGGGGTTTCCTCCATGGGAGGAGAGGATGGGGCCGCATCCTGCCCCGGGCCGCCGCGGGAGCTCGGGATGCGCCGGGGGATGCGCCGGGGGATGCTCCGGGGGATGCGCGGGGGGCGGATGGAACCGGGGCTCCGCGGCGGGATGCGGGCGCTTCTCGGGGAAATGGATGCAGCCCCATCCGGGAGGGGATGCGGGCTCTCTTCGGAGCGTGGATGCACCCCCGGGGCGCTGCGAGCGTTCCTGGGCGAGACGGATGCACCCCGCGGGGGATGCAGGCGTTCCTCGGGGCGGGAATGGGGGCTCTCCAGAGGATGGATGCACCCCGGGAGGGGGTGAATGCACCTCCTTCCTTGTCCACAGCTGGATCCAGCTCCTCTGCGCTGCTCCGAGGTGCCCACCGAAGGCTGGGAATGTCCAGAGCATCCCAGCCTCGTCCCCCGTGTGCCGAGGTGCGCTGCAGCAGGACCCGGGTGGGCTCCGAAGCCCGGGCGGTGCGGGGCTGGGGGCTGCGGGGTGGGCACAGACGGTCACTGGGGGTCTCCCACCACAAACTTCTCTCTGCTGGGCAGGCCGGGCCCGCTCCTGCGGGGGCAGGGAGAGCCCCCGGTGCCGTATCGACCGGCACAGGCTGTTTAACATGCACATCACACGCCAAGGCATCGCTCCCGTCCGCCTTCCTCCCGCTCGCCCTCCTCCAGCTCGCTCCTTCTCGCAGGGATGCTGCTTCCCGCTCGGCATTCCCGCATCCCAGGGGCTTCCCCGGGGGTCCCAGCCCTGGCCCCCCTTGGCTGCCACCTCTGCAGGGAGCCCGGGGTGGGGTGTGAAGGGTCGGGGCTTCCCAGGAGAGGGATGAGCTGCACCTTTCCCTCCTCGCTTCTCCTGCCCGGAATTTGTGCTTCGTTTATTTTATTATTTCATTATTTTATGATTTTTTAATGCTTGCTTTGGGGCTCCTGGCTTGGCTCCCTTGCAGTCTTATTCCATGCCTCTGGTCATTCCTCCTGCTTCCTCTCCTTGTTCCTATCAAAGCATCCAGATCAAAAAGTAGTTGTTATTTTATTTTATTTTATTTTATTTCTTTCTTTATTATTTTTATAACTCTCCTGGGGAGCAGAGCATTAGGGAGGAATGTGCTGCCTCCCTAAACCCAAAATCCCCCAATTCCCTGCCTTGCAGGAATCTGATGCGAGTGCCAGAAGTCCCTGAGTCACTCCTGGAGTGAGGAAAAGCAGGGAGACACGTTGCTCCATGGTCTGGGGAGGACCCAGGGCAGAGCTGGGTGAAATAATGCACAGGGCACCCTTCAGCAGCAAAAAACTGAGGCCTTTTTTGAGCTGGGAGGTGCTGCATTGTTGGAGGGAAGGACACCCCTTGAGAGTGTTTTTTCTTGCATAATTTTATTTAAGAGTCATTAAAAAAATGTAAAAACACCCCACAAATAATTTTGTATTTTAGCACAAACTTTTAAAGAGAGTTTTGAGAAATTTGGGTTCATTCAACCCCAAGGTAATCTTTAGGTTTGTGTGCAGTGCTGAAAATCAGCAGTGATGTGCTTCTGCTTCATTGTAATCACAGGAGTTTTTGGAATTCATAAGTTTTCTCCCTCGTTTGGTGTCCAGAAGTGGAGCTGGCTTGCATTTGAAAACGTGAGAATTATTGTCATGCAGGAAAACTCTGTTTTGCACAAATCTCCTCCGAATATCTCCAGAGACGTGTGCTGCCCTCTGCAGCGGTTCATCCACACTCCAGGTCATTTCCCTATTTCCAGCCGAACAAACAATAAGAAAAAGTGGTTTGTGAGTGTGCTTGAAAGGAAAGTGGAGCCTGAAGTGGGATAATCCAGGAGCGTTTGACCACCTGCATTGATACAAACACCTGTGGGTCCTCCAAGTTTTGTGGATTCGCTTTTGTAGGAATCTTGTAGATTTGTCGGACTTGTGGAATTGTGGCCCTAAAATTGGAGCTGTTGAGAATTGTGCCTGTCAGGAAGGAGCCCCCTGAGCCCTGGAATGCCCAGCGTGGTTGGGCACCAAGGGAGCTGCTGGGTGCAGGTGCTGGAAAGGGAGGTTGGGGCATTTCTTGGGTGCTGCATCCCCTTGGGAAGGAGCTGGAGGCATCCATTGCATCCACTCAAAAGAAGGATGGAGCCAGAAAATGTCCAGCCACAAGCTGGGAAAGGAGATGGAAAGAGAAGAGGTTGCAGAGGGCTGGGATAGCCCCGGGCATCGGGAAGTGAGTGGCAATTTGGCAACACAGCTCTCATTGTGTTTGCTCTGTGTCTTCTGTGTGGTTTTTAAATAGCAGCGAGGAAAATCCGAAATATCCTCGCACAGAGACCAGGCAGCAGCGTTTTCTCCTCCCCCTTCCCCTGGCTCAAAGGAAAGGGGTGTCCTCATACGTGCCCCATATCCCTGACTCACAACCCACCCGGATTTCTTAAGAAAGAGGTAAAAATCTCAGCCCAGCACTGGGGAGTGGAAGAGACAAGAAAACTCTTCACTCAGCCACGCGTAAAAGGATTAACCAGGCTAAAAGGTCATAGAAGATTTAGCTGGGCCTTTAACATCAGTAAGCCAAGAATTATGGGAATTTGATTTACAAATTAGCATAAAGACCTTATTCCAATAAGCATACAAGCTGCAATAGGTATGTAAAATAATAGCATGTGTCAACATCCTACACAGAGCGTCCCTCAGCCGAAAGAATTATTCGCTCGTTCGATGTGGCTGGGATGCAGATAATTCCCAAAGTGAGATGAGGCTGTGCTGCTGCGTGATGGAAAAGCTGGATCTCACCCAGAGACACATCCACAGCCGGGAGAGGCTGGGTGCTTCCCCTCAGGAAGGGCAGGATTTGGAATCTGGGCTGGGAAATCTGGGAACTCCACTGAGTTTCCTCTCAGTGGAGGGGTGAGGGGAAACCTCCTGGCAGTTCAAACAGGAGGTAATTGCACTAATGAATGCGTGTAAGAAAAATTACGTGTATCGACGTCTTTTTGTGAATCGCCTGGATTTATTGGTGCTCGGGAAAAATATTAGATGTGGTTAATAGTTATCGTGGCGGGTCAATAAAACGTGATATTCACCCCAACAGCAGAAAATAGCTATTTAATAGGTAATAACAGTAATAATCAATAGCTACATGATTAGATAACCCAGTTATGTGCAGTACATAAAAGGAGGGGAATGCACTCTGCCTGCTCGGTGGCTGAACATCTGTCCTTGCTGTTGGTCCTCAGAGGAGCTGTGAGGGGGCACCTCTGGAAATCAGGCCGCCACGTGGCATTAATTGGCGCATTTTTAAGATGCAGCAGAGCAAACAGGAGCCTGAGGAGGTCTTTGGGAAGCAGTTGCGCTGTGCAAAACGCTGGATGGCACCCAAAGTGCTGGAAAGGGGCTGGGGATTTTGTGGAGTTGCAGGTGGGGTTTTCCACGTGGGGATTGCTGCTGCTTGCCTGGGAGCAGCCCTGTGCTGAGCTGGTTACACAGCAGGATACAAGGAGGAGTAAAGTTGTTGTAGTTGCTCTAGGGAGTGGGTGTGGAGAGATCTCTATCACAGCAGATGGAGATCGAAATGACAAAAATCCAAATGAAATCAAAATAAAATGAGAACTCCATTGTGTGTAATAAATTACCTTAGAGCACGGGAGCAGGTGCTGGAGGAGGTTTATGTTGTAGCTACTCCAGGTTTAGGAGCCCCACTGGTGCACTGGAGATGAGGGAGGTCCCACAAGGACTGACACAAATTCCAGGACGTGCAGGTGTTTGCTGGCCATCAAACACAGGTGGACAAGGTGCCTGTGGCCATCTGCAGCAGGCACGTGAGGAGACAAAACCTCATCCATCTCATGTGTCCATGGCAAAGGTCTGGAGCTGCAGCTTGGGCTTGGAGTTGAGCTCTTGGGTTCAAACAGGGGCCAAAAAGAGCAAAGGTGCAGATTTGGGGATTCTATGGAAGTCCAGGTTGGTGTGGGACTGCTGTCTCTTCCCCACATTTGGGATGAGCCTCACAGGACAAAAGGAGATAAATCTCATTTTGATAAGCGGAGGGGATCAGGTGGGAGCTTGGAAAAAACCTCCTCTGGTAAAACAAAACTTCTGAGCCATCCTAGGGACCATCCCTCTGTACAAGACTGGTGCTCTGGAGGCTGCAGCCAGGTTTGGGGATCTTCTTGTGTTTCACAAAAAATACTTCTCCTTTCTCCACACAGGAATTTCGACCAGCATCATAACCCTGGCTCAAAGTTTTTCCATCTTCCTCTGACTTACACCTGATACGAGTGCATTTGATACTAGAAGTGCCTGCTTTGTGTATTCTTCTTGCAGTTTTCACTTGAAAATACACATATTGTGATTTCCCCTCTCATTTATTTTTCCCCATGGGGGAAAAAATGGATCAGTTGACAGATCTAGGTCAGGTTAGTGAGCAGGGCTTGCTGTTTTCTGGGATAAAATGGGAGTGGATGGGGAGAGCTCTTCCCAGGAAGCTCCACTCAGACAGTGGAGGTGGACTTCAGCTTTCATCAGCCTGGGAAACACCACGTGAGGAGAAAATATTTGGCCATGGGGGATCAGAAAAAGATCTTCATTTGTGTTTGTCTTTGCTTCCCAAACTTCAGTAGTGGCAAGAAAAGGCAAAACTTCCCTTGCTTGCTCTCCAGTTGAAGGGACATGAGCTGTAAAGAGGGGAAATGGGATTTTTTAAGCAGTACTGGTCACTCTCCTTTGATGGGCAGTGACAAATCTCCTGTTGGACTCAGCAGGATCCAAACCTGATCCATTTCTGATGTTCATGGCAAAGGCTTGGAGCTGTGACTTGGACTTGGAGTTGAGCTCTTGGTTTCAAACAGGGGCCAAAAGGAGCAAGGTGCCAGATTTGGGGATTTTATACTGGAAGTCCAAGCCGTGCTTCTGTCTCCTGTTGCCAGCCAGCACCCACACCTCGGCACGTGGGTTTTTGTGGCTTTCGGAGATTTTATAGGAAAAAAAGTGGTCTGGGAGGGCTGGGATTGTTCACTTGGAGGAGAGAAGGCTCCAGGGAGACCTCAGAGCTCCTTCCAGTGCCTAAAGGGGCTCTGAGAGAGCTGGAGTGGGACTGGGGACAGGGGCCTGGAGGACACAACAAGGAAAGGAATGTCTCCCATCGCCAGAGGACAGGGATGGATGGGATATTGGGAAGAAATTCTTGGCTGTGAGGGTGCTGAGACCCTGGCACAGGTTTACCAGAAAAGCTGTGGCTGCCTTATCCCTGGAAGTGTCCACGGCCAGGCTGGATAGGGGTTGGAGCAGCCTAGAACAGTGGAAGGTCTCTGTCCATGGCAGGGGGTTGGAATAAGAGAATCTTTAAGGTCCCAACCCAAACCATTCTGTGATTCTCTTAAAAAAACCCAAGATCACAAAGAGTCATCCTTTGGTCACTGCACCTCTTGGGGCACCCCAATCCCTCCAGCCCTTCCATGGGGGCATCCTGCAGGTACTGCACCCTGCAGGCACTGCACCCTGCAGGTATTGCACCCTACAGGTATTGCACCCTGCAGATATTGCACCCTGCAGATATTGCACCCTGCAGATATTGCACTGCACCCTACAGGTATTGCACCCTGCAGATATTGCACCCTGCAGATATTGCATTGCGCCCTGCAGGTATTGCACTGCACCCTGCAGATATTGCACCCTGCAGATATTGCGCCCTGCAGATATTGCATTGCGCCCTGCAGATATTGCACTGCACCCTGCAGATATTGCATTGTGCCCTGCAGGCATTGCACTGCACCCTGCAGATATTGCATTGTGCCCTGCAGGCATTGCACTGCACCCTGCAGGCACTGCACCCTGCAGATATTGCACTGCACCCCGCAGGCATTGCGCTGCACCCTGCAGGCACTGCACCCTGCAGATATTGCACTGCACCCTGCAGGCACTGCACCCTGCAGATATTGCACCCTGCAGATATTGCATTGCACCCTGCAGGCATCGCACCCCTCATGCTCCCGGCACACTCGGAGCCGTGGCTGGCAGCCGGCAGGAGCTGCCACCTCCCTCCCTCCCTCCCCTGTCCTTCCCGAGCAGGCACCTTGCTCGTGGTTAATAATAAATCAGAGGTGCTGCCTTGCCGGGCTCTGTTATCTGCCTCCAGGAGGGAGAGCAGCGACTTTTGATGTGCTCAACAGTTAATAGGGCTGGTGCTGAAAGCTGTTGTAAATTAATTGACCCCTTGGCCCCCTTGTCCTGTTGACTGTTCCCACTAAAGACAGTCGTTGGTTCTTGGCATTCTTGCCCCCTCTCCCTCCTACTTTCCCTTCCTCCACCTCCCACATGCTTTGCCTGCTAATCAGGGCGGTCAGAAAAGGGAGCCTGCACTCTGAAATGGTTCACAGGAGCTGCATGGGGAAGTCAGGATTGTGGGCATCCACCCTGCCTGGATTCTTGGTGGTTGGAGTATTCCCTTTAAAGCTCTGCTGGGGGCTGGCATGGAATCCTCTGCCTTCCCATGGGGATAATGGGGATGGAGGTGGTGCCAGGCTGAAAAGTCCCAGCACAGCACCAAGAACCATCTGGAGGTGGATGGAAGGGTCACTTTAGGGTGTAGGCTAAATCCTCCATCTTGCTTTAGATATACATTACTATATATTAAAACCTTAACGTTTCCCACCCTGTGATAGCACACATTTTTATTTAAACTACACACCAGTGCTATCACTCAATTTTGGAAGCCTTCTCCACGGCCTCAGGTTAAATGTAGTGTTTTCTTGAGAGTCAATGAGAACAGAAAGCCCAAAATTCTCAACTTCCAGGCTTCCAACAGATCATCTGTGTGCCCTGGGTGAGCTGTGGCTTGTGCCAAGTGCTCACTGCTGGAACAGTGATGGAAGGATGGGGGCAGGTTCTCATTAGGGATTTCTTTTGGAAATTAGAGAAAAAGATCCCAGAACAGTTTGGGAAATGAGCTTAAATCTCATCTCATTCCACCCCCTGCCACGGGCAGGAACACTAGAGCAGGTTGTGCCAATCCCCATCAAACCTGGCCTTTTCCTTGAACATTGCTGATCCTGGAAACCCTGATTTAGGTTGGAAAGGAGCTTGGAAAACCCACAAATGCTCAGTCCATGGGGCTGATTCGTGTCCTCCAGTGACTCACGGTGGGAGAGAGCAGCTGCTGAGTGGGAAATGCCACAGGAAATTGTGAAATATTAGAAATTAACCCGAATGTTTCAGGTTTTTCTAATTCCAAGATCGAAATAAAAAAGAACATTCACAAATTCCCAGTGAAAGTAAATTCTGGGAAAAGTAAGGATTGATTTTTGAGGCATTTTTTTTCGGAGCTCACCGAAGCTTTATGTACAAAGTTGTGAAGTGATTTCAAACAAAACTAAAAAAGAGCTCCTAAGGCCGCGTTCCAGCAGTATCAAAGAGCCTGGAGTCTCCAGCCTTGTTCCATTTTGTATTGTTATTTCTTCAAAACAGATCCTTTGCTAATGTTTCCATTTTACCAGAAACGGAATTCTTGATTTAAAGAAGTGGTTTGAAAGCCAAGCCTGACCCGCCTCACTGGAAGCGTGACAGGCCCTCAGAGCAAAGCAAGGTTCATTAATACCATAATATTCTCTTTCTTTTTTTAGTGTTTGGGGCTTTTTTTTTCCTGTCTTAGAGGAGTTATCTGAGTGAATAGCACTTCGTTCCTGAGCTGGTTTGGGTGTTTTTAGCTTTTATTCCCTTTCTACAGGACAGATGGTATTTAGAGATCAGAGGGTGCCTCCGTTAGACTTTCAGTTTTCCAGAGTCAATTCCCAAAGCCAGCACTGGGGGTTTTGATAGCGGGCCAAGGCACAGGAGAGCAGCAGGGCTGGCTGGCACGAGGTGAATTTGGATTTAGGATGAGTGACATCTCTCTTAATGAAGCCCTTTTTGGAACAAAGCTGGCGAGGAGCAGGATCCGTGATCCATTAGAGGCTGGGGCGGTGGCGGAGCCAAAACCACCCTGTCATTGAAGGCAACATGAAAAAACCCCCTGTATTATTTATTGTTTGCTTTTTGTGCTGCTTTTCTGCACGTCAACGCTTGCCATTGTATGTTTTTGGGCTTCAAAACCTGACACCACATTAGGAACCATCTCCAAAGCCCCCAAATAATGCATAAACTATGATTATTCCTTCTGATCCACTTGTGTTTATGTAAATGGCTGGAAAAGCGTTTTTCAGCTTATTTCAGGAGCTTAAGGGATTCATACCAAGCCTATTATTGAAAAATCAGAAAGTGAGAAGCAACTTCTGAGACAAGGAATTAGCAACTCAATGGCAGCGCTCGTGCTGCAGGATCTGGCTGCACCACAGCTGGGAATTCCCTCGGGACTCAAAAATCCCACATGTGCCAACAGGTGGAGGGGCTTTGAGGGGAGAGGGGACTCAGAGGAGGTTTGGGGTTAATCCAAAGGGATGAGGGGCTGGAGGGGGAGCTGGGGCACAAAGCATTGGTGCTGCTTGGGTTGGTGGTCTGGATTTTGGGGGATGAAACCCCCAGGCACTTAGGGGATAATCCTGGCTCTGTGTCCTTGCATCCATGGGTGGGAAGGGGCTGGCAGTGCCATCCTTGCTCCATGCAAACCTTTCCCCTCTGGCCCAGGAGAGGTGGGACCAGCTGCAGATTCTCTTTGGGCTCCATCCCATTCCAACCAGCCCTGCAGCATCTCATCCCTCCTCTCCTGCTGCTTTTCTTCCCTGCTTCGGTCCCTTTCCCCCTTCCTTATGTTAATTTCCCACCTGAGCACCAAGTACTTTATAAATAGCAAATCTGAAATGAATTTCCTAGCAGCAATCATTATCTCCCTCGACAGCCATTAAACATTCACACAAGCAGAGCAAAATGACAAAGGGGATTGATTTTTACAGTAT
This sequence comes from Pycnonotus jocosus, assembly GCA_013400435.1. NCBI lineage: Eukaryota > Metazoa > Chordata > Aves > Passeriformes > Pycnonotidae > Pycnonotus > Pycnonotus jocosus. The sequence continues at coordinate 25,390 of VWYP01032088.1, forward strand.
GTTGGGGGGAGGTAGGAGAAAGGAAATATGTTGACAAGGCTTTTTTTTTCCCCTTATTTCCCCCCCTCTCTCCATTCTCCCCTCCTTTCCACATCCTCTGTCTTGTGGAATCCAAAATCACCCTTTTGGAGATCGGGTTGGGAGGGGATGGGAGACAGTGAAGTTGGAAATAAATAACAATAAATTTAAAAAGAAAGAGGAAAAAAAAAAAAAGCAGCCAGTTCTACCCCCTTCTTCATCAAGCAGCAAGCTCCATCCCCTTCTTCTCCAGCCCCTGGAAGCCTCTCTCTGATCCGTTGGCTGCTTACACCTGGTAAACATGAATTTGGTTCTGTGGCCTGGCTGTGCAGATGAATATGTCAGAGTTAATGCCGCCTAAGATGGAGGGGTGAGCTGCAGGGAATGGGGGGGCCCAGCCTGGGAGCCTGCTCAGCAGAATAAATGTGTTGATGCAATCGTTGGGAGCGGGCGAGCCGCGGCCGAATGAGGCACTGTAGCTGAAAATTTAACTTTGATTTCAATTTTCATATTTGTCAGCAATAATTAGATTCAAGAAATGTTTTTTGCCGCTGTTCTAAAATACTAATAAGTAGGAGCCTTTGTAGTATGGCTAATGGAGTCTTTTTTTTTTCCTAGTGGGCTAGAAAAATTCCATTAAAGGGAAAAGTCATACTGTATTACTGTGCTCCAACATGCAGTGACTTTGCTGCCACAGGAATATCTGCGCCAGGAAACAGCGCCCGTGCTCCCAAAGTGCAGGGAGGATGCTGGGGAATGGGGCTGCCTTCCTGTGGTTGGGATTGCCTGGACAGGGACTAGGGAGGGCCAGAGGGGATGAAATTGGGCAGGGGGTGATGCTGTGAGAGGCTTTGGGAAGCTTTTGAACTGCTTGAGGGATGATATCGCAGTGGCTCTCATCCAGCAGGCTTTGGCAGATTTTTTTGGTGTTGCCATTCCCCTTTGGGTTTAAAGTCTTGGATCAATGAGGAATTTCCCCTGGCTGGCTCTGCCAAAGGCAGAAAGCCACTTCTACCCCTCCCCACCCTGCAGGGTGGATTTCCTTGGCTGCACGTGCCAGGTTTTATCCCGGGGAGATGCCAGCAAGGAAAGCGATATTAAATTTGCTGGCGATACGCAGAGCAAATGGGGAAGCTCTAAGTTGTGTCATTCTCAAGTTACTTCAGCCTATTAAGCAAACAAAAGCACTTGTGGAGTGAGAAATGGAAATGGCCAACGTGGCCCGATTAATCCTGGATGTACAATTCCATTAATAAGCCAGCTTTTAATAGGTGGCTCTTTCCAGGAGCTGCTGGGACGAAGAATTGATGTATTCACTGTAATTGTATTGCAACTAATAGGATCGGGAGAAAATTGTATGGAGAACTTATTCCTTTGCCACCATATTCCAATCAGTTGAAATAATACAGGAGGGCCCAGCATGGTAATGAGACTTAAATCTAAACAGGGATAGTTTAAATTTTAGTGTGTGGGGGTTTGGCTTGGGCTTTGTGTCCGTGTAAAGTGGGCAGAAATAAAACAGCAGTTCAGAGAGGTGCTGGAGGAAATGGGGATCCCAATCCCAGTGGAGATGCTCCATGGTTGGGTGCTGGGGCTGCTGTCTCAGCTGGGTGGTGGGATGTGGCTGCTGGGGCAGAGCTGTGCCAGGTCAGCCTCTCTCCTGAATGCTAAGGGAGGTGTCTGGATGCCCAGGGATGGGACTGCCCCTTTGGCATCTCCCCGGAGCCTTTTATTGCTGTCATTGGCAGCGAGAGCAGCTTTCCCTCTCTGCAGTCGCTGTGGTTCACTGGTGGAGCTCATTAACCAGCCTGAGCTCCTGGCTCCATTCATCCCCTCTTTATTCCCACCTCCCTCTGCAGACTCGGATGGTTTGCCGATCCTTTCTTTCCAAGGAACTCCTGCAAAAAAAAAAACAAAACAAAAAAACAAAACCACAAAAAAACCAAACCAAAACGAAAACCCCCCTTCTGCTTTCCCAGTTCAATACACCTTCGTGGCTGCGGCTCTGGGCCCCTGTGGGATGCAGAGAGGGATTTGGGCTTTAATCCATGAGCGTCTCCCCAAGGGCTCTTGGAAGGGAGCTGCGAGGAGCCGCAAATCCCAGGCAGGCTGGGCGGCTCAGCACATCGCAGGTGATGCACAGCGCTGCCCCGGGATGCACATCTCCATGATAGCAGTGAAATTGTGGAATGATACACATAAAAACAAAGGAAATACTAATGTGGGAGCTGCCCGACCCAAAATCTGTGCGGCCCGTGATTGCCGGAGCTGTGGCTTCCCCGTGAGAAGTTTGCAGCCACTTTTTGTCTGTTCATCGCTGGTTCAGGGCTGTTTGTTTTTCACTCCTCCTCCCTATTTGTATGCATGCTCTGACCCTGCTTTGGTAACAGGCTAGAGAGTAAATAGAAAGGGGAGGGGGGAAAAAAAGGCAAGGAAAAAAAAAAGCCAAGGCACAGTTCAGCTGAAATCCCTGAGGAAACAGATGTGATTGCCTTCCAGAAATGGCTCCAATAAGGCCAGAAAGGAATATTGCTTTTATAGCTTTTGGGATATAAAACATTTAGAAAATGTGATTGACTGGTAGTGCCTAATTTATCATTTACCCATTTTTCTATCCACCCAAACACAGCAGTATCCTCAGACGGACTCATTTCCACCTTTTTTTGGCTTTCTGCCTCTTTCCTGTGTGTGACACACGTGCAAGCCCATGTTCCCTTTCATACCGAGCTGTGTGCACACAGGCACGTGTTTCCCCACGCTCCTGGCTCCTTGTCCCTGCTCCTGTGTCATGGATTTATCATCGTTCTGCTAAGCACTCAAACTCCTGTGGCTATTTATAATTAATGCTCAGAAACCTGCCAATCCATTTAATGACACCGGGAGGTCACGGCCTCCCTTATAGCTTCCCATTAATCATCATTAGAACAGTTCTGGGTTTTTTACGTTCTTTTTAAATGTTAATTCACCTTTATAATGCTCCTTTCAGCTCTGACTGTAAAGGGATACTCTGTAGTCACTCCAGACTGTCTTGCAAGTGTGTGCAGGTGAAAGGCACAGTGGGACAATTGCACTTGATAAAGTCTCTTGGATGTCTCCCGCTGGAATGAATCACACTCACAAACTCTGCCAGATGGGATTTCTCCGCTGCCCTCTGCCACCAGCTCCTGGCAGCAATGCTGGCACAGCTCCCTCCCTGCTGGCTCCATCCCGGGTGCCATGGATGGCACCTCACCGTTTCTCCCTCCTGTGCTGCTGGGAACCACGGGATCAGAGAATCCTGCAGTGGCTTGGGTTGCAAGGGACCCTAAAAATCCTCTGGTTCCACATGGTTCCCAAGTGGAATAAACTTATCCATGCTGGCACAGAGCTTGCTAAGGCCATGTCTGCTCTGTCAGGTTTTGCTGGGCAGATTTTTAGGTTTGAGGTGGGTTTTACATCTTGTGGTGTCTTGGTTTGGGTGGAGCATCCAACTCATCCCTTGTGAAGGTTAACAAAATCCCAGTTCCCAGGGAGCATTGGCGAGTCCATCCCTTTCCTGCGGGTGCCCTGGGAGCCTCCAGCCCTTTTTGTGTGTCCCAAAGCACCCCCTGTCATGGTCACAGCAGAGGGCATCAGCAGAGATGTCAAGAGGCAGCTTGGAGGAAGGAAAACTCCGAGTGCAATCTGGTAGCTTTGGCAAGCAGCAGTTCCTCTTCAGTAGCCCTCTCCTGGCTGGTGGTTGGAAGCAATCATCCCTCTCCAAAGCCAATCTGTGCTTGCCACCAATGGAATGGTTCCAAAGCGGTGCCATCCTGATCCAGACTGGGGTGCTGAGCCTTTTGGGAACAGTCCCACGGTGTGGTGGTGCAAAGCATGGCCTCATGTGAGCTCTGGGGACTTTTCCTAGCTCTGGGTGACAAAGCTGCAGAGCCTCCCATGATTTCTGCTCTGTGTTCATCCAAGAGGGGAGAAGGCAGCACGGACACCGAGTCCCTTTGGTGGGAAGCATGCACAGCCCCACGTGTGCTCGAGGTGGGCAAAGATTCATGCTGGCCTCTCTTTTTGTGTGAAATAGGATCACTCCTGCTCCTTTGGAGACTTCTGGCCTGAGTGAGAGCCGAGCCCAGCCCCATTTCTCTGAGTAAATACGCCAGCAGCATTTGGCTTAATGAACTGTGGCTTTTAATAAATGGCTCTTATCTTGCTGAAGTGCTGCTAAATTGTCAGGATTTAAAATTAGCCTAATAGATTTGTGGGCGATGTTTTATTCACTGGTTAGTTGGAAAGAGATGGAGAGAAGGGGGAGAGATGGCTCCACCCAGTTCCCCTGAATTATACACGAGTTATTTATTTGTTTGGGCCGAAGGGGAAATGTTCTGGATTAATGTGCGATGCCTCAGCACCTGACTTAATGAGAATTTAGAGACCTATCCCAAACTGAGAGTCTCCCATTAATCACTCAGTGGCCCCTCTGCTTTGCTGTCCCTGGCATGTATTTTTCATGGTGGTGGTTGGGTTATGGTACCCACTGCTGCTTGCCAGGAAAAGGGGCTGGGGATGGACAAGGGGAGTTTTTGGGTGCTCTGGTGGCTTCCAGGATCACTTCTTGCAGCTTTGCTCCGTGTTGATGTTGAAGTAGAGCCTGTAGATCTCTGTCTACACCACACCTACCTGTGCAACTTGAGTTCTTGAGCATGAAGTTGAACTTGCTCAGCTTGTGATACATCCCCTGAACTTCCATGAGCCACTTTGCCTTTATTTCTTTTGGCAACATTGAGCTGGTTATGATCCTGTTGACAGTTTGGAGACATATGGAGAGTCAAGGCAGAACAGTGTCTTATAATAGAGTAAAATGGGATCTGGTTGGGATGAAAGATGCCAGGGAAATGTCAATCACTATCATTATCCTAACAAACTGCTGTACCTGCAGAGATAATAACAATATTTAGCAATTATATAGCACCTAACAAGCTCAAACAGCACAGACTGCAGCTAATTAAAACTCCCAAGACTTCCTTTGGGTGGGTGATTTCCTCAGAGCATGGACCAGCTTCTCAGGGTATTTTGTGAGAGGCTAAAGGGACTTCTTCCCCATTTCATAGGTAGGGAAAGGTGTTCCTGCTGGAAAGGGAGGGTGATAGGGTCAGTCCTGGCACTGGGTTGGGCTCTTTGCTCCATCAGGAGCTGTTGGGTGGCCTTGACTTGATCACCCAAAGGTGTTTGGATGCACTGATGTGCTTTTCCATGTCCGGTTTGGAACTGGGGAGAGTTTGGGTGCTGGACACCCAAATGAGGATCCCACCAGCACCCCTTGGTGAAGCAGAGGTGCTGGTACAGATGGTTTTGAGGGCTGGATGGTCCGAGGGTGTTGTCTCCTGTGTCTGTCTGCTTTGCTGGGCTGCTGCTCTTTCACTCTTGGTTCATCATTTCCCCACCCCATCCTGACCAAGCTGCAGAAGCCTTTTCTGGAGGGTGATACATCAACCACCACCCCCGGTCTGGCTGGGCCATCCAAGATCACAGGGATGGAAAGCAAGGCTTGGAACACTTCCCCGTTTGTGCTGGTCCCACCTGGCCCTTCCTGGAAATCAGGATGAACCCATTGGAGGCTGCCTGGATCCCGCCAGGCTCCCTGACCCCTGCCCAGCTGTTGCTCCAGCCCAGGGAGCCCGTGGTGTTCCTGTGACTTTGTGAAGGTCAGAGTCGGTGTCTGGAGTGGTAGCAACGCGTGATGCGCAGTGTCAGCCGTAAAGGAAATATTGTATATAAAAGATAAGTTTTTTTTTTTTTCTTTTCTTGTGGCAGAGGAACAAGGCGCCGGGTTCATTTAGCATTCATAAAGTCTTGCTTTGGAAATGCCTTTAAGTACTGCTGAGGGAGACTTGAAGGAGCATGTTTGAGAGTCAAATGCACATCTCCTTGGGCTCTCCTTTCATCTGCTTTAAAAAACACAATCTTTTTTTTTAATCTTTTTTTTCCCCCTCTGTAAAAATACTAATCTTCTCCAACAGCAGCAGACACCCAGGGTGCAGGCGCTTGGCAATTAATTCAGTGAACAGAATAAGAGAGGAGCAGAGGGAAGGGGGGACTCAGCCAAGGACCTGAGGATGCTGAAATCCTGCCCGCTAATTAGGAGGCAGCACAGGATGGGGCCTGGTTAATTCAGGTGCTGAGTGTGTTGTCCACTCTGGTGACAACGTGGTCCTCTGCCATCCTCTGGGCTGACCTCTGGCTCAGAGGAAGGCCCAGCAGGGAATTTGGGTCTCGGGCTGGGGAAGAGTCCAAGGATGAGTTTGGCTTGATTTAGAACCTGGCAAGAGTAGTCCCGACTCCAGGCAGGTCACGAGTAGTTGTTGGGAGAAACATGTGGATGTTTTGGCGTGAGTCCTCCTTGGGCTCTTGGCCGACACGTGGAGTGGAGTGTCCATCCTCCAGAGGCTGGGCTTTCCCTCCCAGACAGTCATCCTCTTGGAGCTCGTGTCAGCATGGAAATTCAGTGCACGATTCCCGTTATCCTCGCAGGAGCTGAGGCAGAAGGAGAGACAAAAAAGCAACCAGGGTTGTCATCATCCAGACTTCTTCAGGTTGTGAAGAGCCAACTTCTTGGGAAGTGTCAGATGGGCAGAAGTTCGGCTCAGCCCCTTCTTTTGGCTGAAACTTTTCTTGTCCTTGAAACCTCTCTCCTTCGCTCTTCACTTGAGGGAAGGGAATTTACTGCGATGAAATATGTTGTCTTGTGTCTTTTTATGAAAACAGCACATGTCACTGCCCCTGTTTCCTGCAGCCAAAGGATGTGGCTGGATTTCAAAAAGAAAAGGACTGGATGATTTCATTATTGCTAACAACTGTTCCCACCAAGATAAGGGCAGTCTAATCACATTCCCTGCAAACAAGTACCAAGGGAACCAAGAGGGAACATTTCCATTTGATCTTCCACGTTGTCTTCTGTGTTTTGGTCCTCTTTGGTGCTGTGCAGTGCCAGGAGCAGGCTGTGAGGCTGAAGGGATTTGGGGCGAGTCAAGGCAGCAGTTCATGGTGGAGTGTCCTGGTTATCAGGGGTGTCCCAGGTTGGAAATGCTCTGCCAGCAGCTGCCTCCACAGAAGGATTTATTTCACTGTCCGCCTGCAGTCAGGGCTTGGATTCCACATCCCAAACTCTTTGAGCGGAGCCTGAGCTGATGAAGGAGGCTGAGCACTGAGCAGAGAGGGAGTTTTCAGCTTTTAATTTTTGATTTCCTACTTGCCCAGAAGAAAAATAACACCTCCTTCAGAAAAAAAAAAAAAAAAAAAAAAAAAAAAGAAAAAAAAAAAAAGCGCTTATGGCTAATAAATTTGCTTTTCTTAATTATGTTTCGCAGATTCCTGATGTAGGCTCCCCTGAGAACTGATCCATAGCTGAAAACCCCCTCTGCAGTGCTCCATCTTTGACTGCCAGGAGGGGATGGAACCTGGCTGGAGGGGAAAGGCAGAACCAGGAGATGGAGGGGATCAACTTTTGGCTGTGCCCTCCACTCCACTCAACAGAGTGAGCTGCCACATGTCCCCACTGTGACCACCCCTGTCACAGGGAAGGAGCTCTGGAGGCTTTGATTTGCCTCGTGGCAAGACATAACATTATCATCTCGTCCTTTAATGATCTGAGGACGAGCTGCTTTTCACATCCCTCCCTGTGTCTCGGTAGCCCTGATTCTGCCACGGGGTGCAGCAGCTCGGTGCTCCCCCTCACCCTGTGGTTGTTTGCATGCCCTTGGCTCCTCAGGAGCTTGGTGGAGGCACTAATTGATCCATCCCGTTGGCACAGCCAGCCAGGAATTGTCATTTGGTGAGCAAAGTGGGGTTCCTCCACTGGAGCACAGGGTCAGTGCTTCAGGTCCCAGCAGCGACCACCCAAAGAGAAAAGATGACTTATAATTACATTCATAATTGAAAGTGATTAATGGCAGCAAAAGAACTTGGAGCGATTTCTTGTAATTAAACACTAATTTTAGTTCCTTTGCAGTGCCGAGCACCATGTTTGCTTTACTGGGGATATTTATGGCTGTGCCTTAGCACGGTTTAATATCTTAAAAATACATGTTAAGTCATTAACAATTTTTTTTGGTGACTGGGTAAACAAGTAAACATCAATTAATTTGTTTGCTTTGTGTCTGTAATTAGGTTTTATTATTTAAGATTTTGGAAGATTTCTGTTCTGGAGGATCTGTGGCTTTGGGTGGAAGAGTGGAACTCTTGACCAGCCCCATATCAGGGGAGTCCTGCCCTCTGCTCTGGGCTGCTCCAGCTGCCAAAAATCCCCCAAAGAGTTACGAGAAGGAGGCAAAAATCACATCTGGAATGGTTTAGGCTCAGAGGACATCACAGCCAAGCATTGAGCCTGCTGGCTCAGAGGCTCTGCAGCAGGGAAAGGAGCTGCCTGCCCACGGCAGATGCTCACTGGCTGTTGCTTGGTCTTGAAGAACAGAAGTGTCACAAAATCAGCTGTTTCTGCCAGGTTTTGGCTGGCTGTAAGTGACACCTTTCAAACTCAGCTGCTGCTCACGATGCTGTGTGTCAGGGGTTGCTCAGGGCTGCTCTCCTTCTCCCCTTGCTCCAGCTGCCAATGCCATCTCCTCTCCTCTTTGGAGGCAGCTTTGACCCTGGATCCAGCTTGGATCCAGCCTTGACTGGATTTTGGGGATAGATTTGCAGAATTTAGTGTTTAATCTCTAGTACTAGCAGTGTATTGATTTGATTTTGAATTTTGATCTGTCAAACGGGGCTGGTTTAGGTTTTGGCCATGAACAGGGATCTGATGGACGCTGGTTTGGGTGGCTGTACCTGGGTACAAGCATTGGGGGTCACCAAATTGGGCAGAATTCCCATCCTAGGGAGTGTGGGCTATGTCAGACACCTTCCAATGTCACAGTGGTTTGCTCTGACTGGAAATATCTTTAAGCCTGGGTTTATTCATTGCCCACAGCAGCTCTTTTTCGAGCACTACAGGACGAGTGCTAAGCCCAGATGTGCCCGTGTCCTTCCTGCACCTTGACAAAGTTGTTTTGGGAATCTGTTTCCCGAAAACTTAGTCCTGCTCTCATTGCAACACACTGGGCCAGAAAGCTCTTGATGGAAATCATGTCTCTTCCTCACCAGTTCCCTGATTCCTTCCTAATGCTTTTCATTCCCTCTTGCTGCTTGAGAGAGCTGATCGTCTGATTAAATTAAGACAGACACAAAAGCAGCTGGCCTGCCAAAGACTTGGATTTTATTAAAAATAATATTGTTTACAGAGTCCTCTCCCTTTATGGCGCATATAAAACAGTGTGTTCCACCCGAGCAGCCGGCAGACTCGCTGCAATTTACCCGGGAAGAGATGGAAAGGCATTAAACCCTGTCTGGATGGGGAGCAGAGAGGGCATGGAGGAGAAGGAGGTTGGGGATAAGGGATGGAGTGTAGCTGTGGCAGCAGATGAGAGGGAAGGAAATGCAAGGGAAATAAGAAAAGGAAGGATGGCTCCCTGATCCCCACCTCCCCTTCTCCCCTTGCATACCTGCACTGAAATGGAGCTTTCAGCAAGGAGAGAGATCATGGAGAAGGGGAGATAAGCCAGGGCAGAGAGCTTCATCTGGGGACACAGCCTCCACTGGAGCAGGAGGAGAGCTGCTTGCCCTCCTTGCAATATTCAGGAGCCCTTCCCAGGCTTTCTGTGCAGGTGGAGATGTCTGTTCTCAGCTAATCTGAGGTCTTGCAGATGTTTTGCAAGTCCTGGGGCTGGGGCTGGGTCAGGGCTCCTGCCCACACAAGCGCCTCGCCTAAGAGCTCTCGTGCTGTGTAAATCATTTATTTGTGTTTTATTCACACTTCAAGGGCAAAGGAGGGTGTGCAGGGAGCGGCACAGCGATGGGTCATGGCGTGAGGGGCTGGCAGTGAGGAAAGGAGGGACAGAGAGGTCTTCCCAAGGTCACAGAGGCAGCTCGAGGTAACACCCGAACTCGAAGCAGGGTCCTCACCTCCAGCAACCTTTGTGTTGGCTAAAAGGGGTTGGGAAGGCAGGGATGAGCCCTGATAACGCCCTGCTGCAGCACTGCCCTGACTCTGCTTGGCTTTCTCTCCCCTTCCTGTGTCTTCTCTTTGTTTGTTTGATTTGGTTCCAAATAATTAATTGTAAACAGCCATGGCTAATGGTTTGAATGAAGGGTGGATGGGTGCTTTAATTGACTTGTGAAAGGATTATACACTTGTGTTTTCAGTTTCCCTGACCCCAGCTGAAGTGACAAGGCTTGAGCACCCCATCTTTTGAGGGAGCTGAGCACCCCAAGAACACAGGATATGGTGGATGGAGGAGATCGGCTCGGAAAAGCCACCCAAACTGTGCTGGGAAGATTTGCCAGGTGGTTATCATGGAATCATAGACTATCCTGAGCTGGAAGGGGTCTACAGGGGCATGGGGGTTGCTCCTTTCCCCTGCATGGGTGGGGCTCCAGGTCCCATGGCAGAAAGGTGTCCCACCCAATTTCTGTGGGCTACTGAGCTCCAGCCCTGCACAGTGAGCACCTTCTGACACCCATCATGTGCTGGTTTTGACACCCTGAAGGGGTTTGGGGGTGAGAGGGAGGTGTCCTTTGAGTTCTACAGAGAATTTAGAGATTTAATAAACCTGAACCACATTTTGATACATGTGGAATTTGGGTTGAGCATGAGCCACCTGCCCCTTCTTTGCAAGGTGGGTGCTGTACAAGCTTCCCAGAAGGGATGTTTTCTCTTTTCCAACCTTCCCAGACCAAATCCAGCCATTGAACCTGGCTGGGAATAAGCTCAGCAGAGCACTCTTGGGCAGGAGGATTTCTGCAGAGCCAAGAGCTCAGGAGCTGTGAGACAGAAGGAGGAGGTGGGCCTGGCTCATCCCTTGCTGCCCTCCAGGCACACGGAAGCTGGATGGGTGTCAAAGCCTGGATTGATCCCTTGGTTTGAGGGCAGTGAGAGGTTTGGAATTGCTTCAGCCTCTGCAGCTCAACACGTGGCTGCCTCCGAAGTTTTTGTGTGGAGAATCACTGAGAAAGTCTTTGAAGGAAAAGGCTGAGCTCTCACCATCCTCCCCACCCATCCACCCACCTTCCCCCAGCCCATTCCTAAAGCTGACCCCTCCCAGTGGCTGCTCCGTGTTTTAGGGTAAAAGTGCCTCCTTTGTGGCTGTTTTATCGAGCAAATGAACTCCAAGACCCGGTTCCAGGGGGATTTAGTGAAGGAGCAAGACTTTGACAGCCGCACTGTTCAGGAATCTGGGATGGGGCTGGGTCAAGTGAGTCCCTGGATGAGTCAAAAGTGCTTTGAGCATCCAGGAGAGGCACAAGGTTGTCGTGCACATCGTGCTACTGAGTCACCGGGCAATTTCCTGTCCCTCCCAGTGCAGAACACTCCAGGTGGGAGCTTTGGAATCTCTGCTTAAAACAAGGCTGATTGGGCTTGATCTCTCATGGAAAATGCATGAGAAAAACTGCATTTCCGTGCTCTTTTTTTTTGGATCAAAAGTCATTTTTACTCTAACCAAGGCTTTTTTGGCCTTTCTTCAGTGGTGATATGTGCCTCTAGAACCCTCCCCACCTATCAATCCCCCAGCAAGCCGCTCGGTTTGATTGCTAATCTGCCTCATTATGTTTTTAAATGCACTTTAACAGTTGAGTTTTAGTGGCTTTTTTTTTTCATTTTTGAGGCCAAACTCCAGCTTGTGAAGTGCCTAGCTCTCTTTGACTTCAGTGGCAGCTTTCCCTGTTTATCCCAAGGCATAACATGTTCCTCACAGTGTTTGAAATTAGATGCACTGATTAGAGAATCTCTCAGCCACTGCTCTGCACCTCAAAGGACAGCTCGGAGAAGAGGCTGGAAGTTGGAGCTGGGGGTATTCATGCACTCACAATGGGATTTCTTAGATTTCTTAGGACTTCTGCTCTTGTTGTAGCTCTCTACAGGTGGAAATGGGTGTCTGCTGGCAGGTGATGACCTGGAAGTGGTGGTGGAGGGAGGGCAGTGATGGCCATGTGAGGCTGTCTCTGATCCATGTCTGTGATAAATGATTCTTTCTATGATATCTATGATATCTACTGTATCTATGATAGATGAATCTTTCTGTGCTTTTGCCCTGTGTTTTTTATAAGTAAGGACATAACTAAGAGTGGTGAAATACTGAGCAAATTGCTAAAAATTGCTGCAGCTGGTACTCTGGGCTGAGAGTGCTGCTGGCACGGCCAAGGAGGTGCCCAAAGGCTGGAGCCCCTCTGGAGCCAGGCTGGGAGAGCTGGGGGTGCTCACCTGGAGAGGAGAAGGCTCCAGGGAGAGCTCAGAGCCCCTGGCAGGGCCTAAAGGGGCTCCAGGAGAGCTGGAGAGGGACTGGGGACAAGGGATGGAGGGACAGGACACAGGGAATGGCTTCCACTGCCAGAGGGCAGGGCTGGATGGGAGATTGAGGAGAAATTCTTCACTGTGGGGGTGGTGATGCCCTGGGACAGGGTGCCCAGAAAAGCTGTGGCTGCTCCTGGATCCCTAAAAGTGTCCAAGGCCAGGTTGGATGGGGTTTGGAGCAGCCTGGGATAGAGAAGGGCAGAGAGTGGGATAAGATGAGCTCTAAATTCCCTTTCATCTCACACCATTCTGTGGTTCCTTTCTGACTCTGCTCAGTGCCGTTGGTTCTGCCACGTGTCCCCAGGGTGCTCAGCAGTCAGGGTGTCTGGCAGTCAGGGATGTGTCTGCAGGGCTCTCTGCAGCCTCACCAGGCACCTGCTCCTCCTGTAATCACTCCTTGGAGAGCCCTCCCTGGATTTCACAAGAGTTAAGCATTTTGTTAGGGAATTCACTCAGTGGTGTTGGGAGTTCGCTCTGAGGGTGTTTTTTGAATTCCTTTCACCTCAGTGTTTTTCCTGGGGAAATTGTGGATGCCACAGGGAGGTGTGGTGGAGGGGACAGATGTTGCAGATGTGGCTTTGAGCTGATGCTGGTGGTACCTGGAGGTGCAGGATCCACCTGGGGCTTGGCAGAGGAGCAGGCACAAGTGCTGGCAGTGATATGTTTTGCCCTTAGAAATACTTTTCCTTCTCTAAATGCTTTCTCACGGGGGTGGAACTTTAATGTCAGTGCTTCAGACAAGGAAATTGAGGCCCCCAGTGGAAAAGGGATGTGATTCCCAGGTCTGGATGCCTTCAGGAGCCACCAATCCCACTCTGCTTGGGTGCAGGGGACTTGTGTGGGAGGTAGAGCTGTGCTTGGGGTCTGACCTGAGAGCAAAGGATGTGATCTGAGCTCAGAGACAGCACATCACGATAACCTTTCAGCCTTCAAACCTTTGCCAAAGCATAAAGGTCCCTGTGCCCACTGAGGTGCAGCCTTGAAATGAGGGTGATGTGTGGAAATGCATTGGATGGCTCTGTTTAATCCAGGCCAGCTGCCACCTTGCTCTTAATGATGAGCCCTTGCTGTCCCTGCAGGTAGGAGTGATATTTGTCTGAATTGGTTTAGCTTCTAACGATGGCCAGGAAGCCTCTTCTGATTGAGTTGCCTCGGGAAATGTTCAGAGCTTCTGTCAGTCACTGTCTGAGGCTGAGCTGTCATTTTGGGCTGTGCTTTTTCAATCCTCCCCTTGTCAGAACCCTTGAGCGGTGCACGAGGGGGCCTGGGATGGATGGAAAGATTCTCTAGTTAAAGTCAATGCTCTTACACAAACAGTGGTGTGTCCAAACACCACGGAAAGTGGGACAAGAGCTGGGGGAGAGAGGAGGGGAGAGGCAGTGATCTCTCTATCCACTGAAGAAGGAAATGGAACATGGAATTGTCCCTGGAAATGGAACATGAATAAGTAATCTGGATAAATAATGGAGCTGTCTGAACTGTAACAATAAAGAATAAAAGTGCTGAGTGTGTCTTGCTGTGATTTGTGGGGTCACACTGTCTGCAACAGTGGAGCCCTTGCTCCCACTGGTGAGAGGAGCTCTCAGACAGATCTCCTGGATGTCTCAGAGAGGACTTGTACTTGCCACTGTCTGTGGTCCAGCTTTTATGCTGCTGCAGCAGTTTTGTGGACCCTGAGAGGTTCCTATGTCAGTCTGGTGATGAATGACCTTTGTGGGATTAGAGTTGGGTGGATCCCAGCTGATTTCACCCTCCACTGGAGCTGGGCACGTGTGGGACTTGCTTCATGAGCAGCTGGGCTGCCCTCTGGTGATAGAGCCCTTCTGCAAGGGCTTCACAAGCCTCAAAGTTGTTCCACATTCCCAAACAAAGTCCCTGTTCAAACTGGTGTTTTCTCCTTCTGTCTCACTGAAGTGATGTGCAAATAATTATTCTCCTGCTTTGTATGGTATTTATGTAAGGGAAGAGAGTTGTCAATTCTTACTTAATCTTCCCTTTTAGTGACAAAGCAAACCCTGGTGTCTTTCATCTTTCTCTGGAGTTGTCTGTATCTCTTGCCCTTTTCATTGCTATTCCATGGATCCACCCTGGCTCATCCCGGCTGGGATGCGCAATCAATTGCTCCACATCGATTGCAGACGTGTGTCTTGCACTGTGGCAAACGCACTTTAGATTGATCTGAGAAGAAAGGGAACCTCCAGCTGCAGGCTGAGGGCAGCCAGATGTGCTGGGGAAGAAGCCAAAGTGGCAGCACGGGTCAGCAGGGAGGTGATAACGTGTTAAGTTGCAGTGATTTGACCTTTGCCTTTCTGAGAGCCCGGTGTGCATGTGGGGATGAAGTCCTGCAGCTGAGCACTTGCACTAAACCAAGTGGAGCAAAACGATTCTCCTTTGTCCTTTTTACAACACTCCCGTTAAGATTTGCCATCTTCTGGAGCCTGCTTGGATCCTCCATAATTTGTGCACAGCTCTAACAACCCAGTTTAGGCTTTTCCTGTCCTTTTTACCCACATGTTCAATGTTTCCTCTCTAAGTGTATCACATCAAGCTGATCCATCTTAGATTTCCTGTTGCTCATTTCTAGAGGAGGTTCGAGATTCTGGTCCTGCCCTCAGAACCCTTCCAACCCCTCTCCTCCTGGCTGAGCATCCTCTGAAAATTTTGCTCCATAACACAAGCAGTTAAATGTAAATGCTGGCGAGAGCAGGGCTGGACAGACCCCGGAGGAATCCCGCTGTAGGTTGGCCTCCTGGCATAGTTGTAAATAATAGATAAGCACTCTTTGAGAGCGCTTTGTCAACAGGCTGTTATCCCTCCTCCCCTCTGCCCCCAGCCTCAGCGATTACATCCACTCCGGGCTGCCTCGACTTTCCTCCGAGGTGCCGCGTGGGACTGGCATCAGGAGCCTTATTAAAGTCAAGGTATATCATGTCTACAGCTTTCCTCTTATCCACCAAATCTAGTTATCCTGTCAAGGAGGAAATTAGGTTGGTTTGACATGATCTGTTCTTGACAAACTCGTGTTGGTGGTGGATGTGGGTTTTTTTTTTTTTTTCTCACTTTATTAAATTCCCGGGCCTTACAAGCTATGATAGTTTCATCGTTTGTTTTAGTATCTTCCCAGTGATTGAAGCTGAGCTGATTGCCTACAGCTCCTGGGTTTTTTTACTTCAAGATATGAAGATTTCTTGCCCTTGCTGCTGGCCTCCACGAGCTCCCAAAGAGCAGCGTTGATGGCTCAGCGACGTTTCTGCCTGATTTTTCATCACTCTCCAGAGACTTTCCTCAATCTCTGCCAGTTTAATTTTTTTTTTAACCCCTCTTCTTTCCGTGCTCCATTCTGAATGCTATTTCACTGTTAACATGAATTTTGGAGCTGTCTGCTGACCATACACCTGCCTGTTTATGGATACAACCAAACGTGGCTCCAAATATCTCTGCCACATTCTTTCCTTGACTGCTTGGTGATGGACCCAACATTCCTTTTCCTTTTCCTTCGAACAAATCCAAGAACCTTTTTATTCTCCTCTCATATCTCTTGCTAATTAAAACTTGTTTTGCACGTAAGTGCTGCTGACTTTATCCCTCTATGCCATTGTGGCTCTGTTATAGCCATTCCTAATTATTATCCCTTGTTTCCACACTTTTTTCATGATTCCTTTTTTATTCCCAGGTCATTGAATGTCTCCGAATTCAGCCACAGCAGCCTCTTCCTAGGATTCCTACCTTCCCTTTGCACGGGGATAGCCTGCTATTGTGTGTGTAATAAAGTCTCTTTCAGTAACTGCCAGCTCTCCCCTTCTTTGTGATTATTTTCCCGGGAGAACCCATCTACCAGCTTCCTGAATTTTTTTTTGAAATCTGGCTTTTGAAGTCCATTATCCACATTCCACGGCTTTCCGTCGGGTTGAGAACTCTGTCGTTTCATCACCACTCTCACCCAAAATTACTTTCCTCCTTAAAGGCTGTTGCAGTCCCTGTTTCCTAGGCAGGAAACCTCAGGCTTTTCCCTCTGCCTCCCCAAACAGGGATGCACTGTGTCCTGCCACCTGATCTGTCTGTCCTTCTGCCTCTGTCCCGTGGTCCTTGGTTGAAGAAGGGCTTCCCAGGGATGGAAGCCCATTCCCTCAGCTTTCAGCCTCTCCATGCTCTCCATGTCTCGTTCTTGCACGTTTTGGGCAGGGCAGGGGGTGTCTCCTGGTTGTGTCCTGCTCCAGGTGAGGATTTTGGGTGTTTTGCTGCCCAGGTCCAGGTCCTTGTAGGAAGGACTGCCTTCCTTTGCCAAGCCCCCTGCATCCATGCCCCAGGAGCACCAGGGTTTGGTGGCCATGGGCAGTGACAGGACCTGGACACGCTGCTTGTCACTGAACCAGGCAAAGATATCTTACACTCGTGTGAGGGACTAACACACAGGAGTCACAGTTTTGTGTTTGGACTCAATGTTTATTAATTCTTACCTACAGCACAGCCTCACGAGTTGTGAGGTCTAATAGCAAGGTAGAAAATGGAGGTGCCTCTAACTCTTTCCAAGGTTATTTAAGCACTAATTGTCCAATAATGAGATGACACCGATATTATTGATACTTTTAACCCAATAATTGACCACACAAGGTCTGCAATGTGGACCTTTTTCACTCAATTAGAAAAAAACACCCAAAACCAAGAAGAAGAAGGTGAAGAAGAAGGACTTGGACAATGCCCTAAATCCTCCATCTTGCCCTACATACATTACTATAGCCTAAAGCCCCAAAATCTAAGTTTCCAGGGTTTCAGCAACTTAACTCTGAACTTCAAGGCAGCGGATTTGGGTGAAGAGATTCCCTAACAAAGATGTGTAGGGCTGCTTGTCCAAGACCTTTAAATGTCAATAAGGAATTCTGCACAGCACACAGCTCATGGTGGGGAGCTGACAGGGGCTGCAGTGCAGGCTGAGCTCTGGCTCCAGAGCTCTGGGTCTGTCTGGGAGCAGAGAGCAGACCTGGGGATGAGCCAAGGGGTCTCAGCAGGGAGTGCTGGTGGTCACTGGAGCAGATCCATCTGCTTCAGTGAAGCACAGGAGGTTTAGATTGGATTCGGGAAGAAATTCTTCCCTGTGAGGGTGGTGAGGCCCTGACACAGAGTCCCCAGAGCAGCTGTGGCTGCCCCTGGATCCCTGGCAGTGTCCAAGGGCAGTTTGGATGGGTTTGGAGCAGCCTGGGACAGTGGAAGATGTCCCTGCCCATGGCAGGGGGTGGAATGAGATGGGCTGTGAGGTCCCTCCCAACCCAAACCAGTCTGGGATTCAATGATTGAGTAGTTTCTGTGGAGATGGCATGTGGGAGTCTCCTTTCCCGTGGGATTTGTGGCAGCTTTTTTAAAGCAGCAAGGCCAGGCTGTGGCAGCTCAGGCGTGGCTCCTGCAGGGCTTGGATGCAAACGTGGAGATGTTGCAGAGTGGCTGGATGGCATCAAGAGACTCCCAGTGAAGTCTGAGCCCACAACAACAGGCCCAGTTGGAAATAACTCAGGCAAACCATCCTATTCCCTCGGAGTCTGGTGAGAATGAGGGATTTGCCCCTCCAGCTGTGCCTGAGAAACCACAGGCGTGTGTTGCTGTGCTTGTGCTGGCACCAGCCAAGGTGAAGTTAAAACCTGGCTGGCTCATGTGTTGGATTGGTGTTAAACACAGGGATTTGGGGGCTGAGCTCCCCCCAGCTGCTCTCTGGAGCATGGAAGGCTGAGCAGACACTCCCAGAGGATGCAATTTGGCACTTCCATGGAGGTGGCAGAACAGGAGCTGGTGGCAGCAGGGCTGTGGGTGCCACAGCCATGTCCCCACGTGCCAGCACCTTGGCAGGGAGCACATGGGCTCCCCAAACAGGCTGCTGTGTCCTCAGGGATGTGCCACCAACACCCAGCTGTGACAGCTGCCTGTGCTGCTGCAGGGAGGCACAAACACACAGGTTTGGTAGAAAATGCATCACCCAGGAGCTCAGGCAGAGGTGCTGTGGGCTGGGCTGGGTCCCACCGAGCCCCCCACTCTGTCAGAGAGTTGCAGTGCCTCTCACCAGCCCAGGAGGACATTAAATTTAATGGATGTCCAGAAATTATCATATCTGGGAAACACTCATTAATCTCTGTCTGCCTCGCTGGGTTTTATTGTCTTCCCTTCCTGCGAGCCTCGCTCTGCCCTGATCCTTTCTCTCAATTCAAGTCATCTTCTTTCCACCCAAGTTTTGCCTCCCACCCCTTTTGGCTCCTGCTGCACCTCAGCACCCAGGGGAGCCCTTTGCAGAGTCTGTGATCCAAACCCATGGACTGCAAACCGAGAGGCTGGGGTGGAGCTTTTGAAACACGTCTGGATTGTATCAGTGGTTATTTTTATTGCTTTGGAGGGCTGTGGGAGCACAGGGGGAGATGGCTGCTGGCTGTGGGCAGGTGATGGGCTGCTCCAGCCTGATCCCTGGGGTTACCTGCTGGATTTGGCAAGGGAATGCCCCTCCACACCTCCAGATGTGCTTCACTGATGGCACCTTGTCCCCACCCACACCACAGGGTGGATCTGCTGTCCACCCTTATATCCATGCCTGGAATAAGCCTGGATTTCTTGGTTTCCCATCACAAAATGATGGGATTGAAAGGAACCTCAAAGCTGGTCTTGTTCCACCCCCTGTCATGGGCAGGGACAGCTTCCACTATCCCAGGTTTCTCCAAGGGCTGTCCAACCTGGCCTTGGACACTCCCACACATCCCAGTGGCCGCTTGCAGTGGCTTTTCAGGTATTTCTGTATTTATTCTGGTGATTCATACAACACAACAACATGTGCAGGGTTGCAGTGGTCTGTAGGGAAAGGCTCTGGCTAGCTGAGGGATAACTTTGGATGAAAACCCTGAAACTCCAAGCTCATCCATGGAGTCACACTGATGGAGCAGTGGGGACGAGCAGCTCCAAGCCCCATCCAACCCAACCTTGTCTCTTTCCAGGGATGAAGCCTTTTCCACCTCTCTGGGAAAGCTGTGCCAGTGTTTTCCCACCCTCACCACCAAACACTTCTTCCTGATATCATCTGTACAGTGAATTTTACCTGCTCCAATGAGCAGCCCGGTAAAAGAGAGAAGTTACCCTTGCACAGGGGCTCCTGCTGGTTTGCAACATCCCTTCCCTGGAAATTTCCTGACTGCTAAACCTGACAGTTTGGTGAAGTTGAATGAAACAGGCTTCTTAACAAGTAAACTGATTTTTCAGGCTGGTGCCACTGTTTCCCTCTCTGCCGGCACTGCACATCCTGACACAGTTGGGAATAGCTCAGCCCCACCAGCAGGGTTGCAATTTGGCACCAAACATCTTTCCACACAAAGATTTTTTTGTTTAATAAAGCATAAGACTGAGCAGTTTGCTCTCGCTCGTAGGTTTTGAAATACGCATTTAATTTTGGCTTAATGAGGAAATTATTGTGTATAAAATTGAATGCTTTGTCATGGCTCTGCAGGACGGGGCTGCTGCAGGATGAGAGCTGTTGGGACAAGTGATGCTGGGAGATCTTGGGGGTGGGAGATGTTGAGGGGAGAGGCCTGGAATGCTGAGGATGGAACTGCAAGGCAGCAGTGAAAGATCACTGGATCATGGAATAGTTTAGGTTGGAAAAGAGCTTTAAGATCACCCAAGGAGCCCAAGCACTCCCCCAGCACTGCCAAGCCCACAACCACACCATGTCCTCAAGTGCCACATCCATATATCCTTAAATCCCTGCTCCAAGGGTGGTGACTCCACCACTCCCCTGGGCAGCCTGTTCCAGGGCTTCACAACTCTTGCCATAAAGAAATTTTTCCTAATATTAAGCCTAAATCTCCTTGGGAACAACCTAAGGCTGTTTCCTCTTGTCCTTGTGGTGAAACCTTAGGAGAGGAATGGCTGCAGCAAAGGAGAGAAAAGAGCTGTGTAGAGGAATGACTTAAATGTTCTGAGTATTTTTATTTTTAGGGAAGTTTTCTTGCACGAGCCTCACCAACATCTGCAGAGCTGTTTCATGGCACTGGTGTCCCAGAGCTGTACAGTCGGGGGGTGGCACAGGAGGAGGTCTGGGCAGGGCAGAGATGCTCTGATGGTCCTTGGTGGAGGTGCAGAGCTGGGATAGAGACTCCAGGCACTGAATGTTGTGGGAAATAAATGTCTGTTTCAAAATAAATGCCATTTGTTCCTCTGCATGGGAGGAATAACAGGCAAAGGATTTGGAGACCTTTAGCTGCAGGTGAGCAACAGCCAGGTGTGTTCCCTCGTGCCCTGACTTGGAGCACATCATAGCTCTGGAAAGGCAAGAAATTCGGAGAATCTCAGACTGGTTTGGGGTGGGAGGGACCTCAGAGCCCCTCTCATTTCACCCCCTGCCATGGGCAGAGACACCTTCCACTATCCCAGGTTTCTCTGAGCCCTGTCCAGCCTGACTTGGAGGACTTTCAGTGGCTGTTTGCAATGGATTATTTCAGGTATTTTGGTAATTCAGCCAATGCAGCAACATGTGCAGTGCTCTGTAAGGGAAGGCTCTGGCTCGCTGAGGATGAAAAGCCCTAAAGATCCAAGCTGCATCCAGCCCCTCCAGTCACACTGGTGGAGCAGTGGGGACGAGTTCAAAGCCACTGCACAAATAAACTCTAATAGCTTTCCTCTTGCATTTATGTTATTAGGGGGTTCGTTTGACTGGCATTATGATGATAAATGAAAAATGCTTTGCACCATTACGTCGGGCGCTAATGCGTAGTGGGAAGAATTTTCTACTCATTTAAAAGAGAAAAAAAAAAAATGGGAAGAAGAGGAAGGCAGAGGGGAAAGTGATGGGTTTGAGCAGCAGCACTGAGCTCTTCCCATGCAGCACCAAGCTGTCACATGTCCCCTCCTTGTCCCTCTGCTCTGGCTGGAGTGGGGCAGGCTGGCTCTGTTGAGTCCTTGTAAAGCACAAACCCACATCTCCACAGCTCAGTGTCGCTCCCATCCCGTGCCTTGTCCTCCCTTTTGCACCTCACCCCTCATCCCTGCAGGGTTTGGGATGCCACCTCCAGCCCCAGATATGAAGGGGTTGTAGGGCGAGGGGCACGCTGGACCCCTGAAAGCTTGCTCAGAGCCTGCAGCCACCCTTGGGAAGCCAAAGGAGGAGTTTGAAAGTCCGAAGGCTTTCCTTGGTTTTCAAGCCGTGGAGCAAATTGAGTTCAGGGGGTCACTGTTACTCCCAGCTGCCACGACAGAAATCCCTAATGCACCGTATGCCAGCTTTCTCCAAAGCTCCGGCTGCTTTTTTATGAGGCACTGTCACTCTATTATCTGCCTCTGAGTTGGTCTTTAGCTCTTTAACCTCATGAGAAGGGAGGGAAAAGGAACCTTGAAAAGGGGGAGAAATAAAGAGAAAACAGGACGCTCCAAGAGCAGCTTTTCATCCTCAGCCGCTGAGCTGTAATTGTGTGAGCTCCTTTTGAAAGGAGCAGGTTTGAAATGTCCTGGGTGGGGGGAGAAGGGGCTCTCCATGTCCTTTTTTGGGGGGGGAGGTGGGTGCAGAGGGTCGGAGCTGACCAGAGACAGCAGCATCAAACGGGGGCTGGCTGCCCTCGGTGCTGGTGTGCTGTCACCTGGTGTGGCCACAGAGGGAGGTGAGCAAGGGACAAGGAGGGGACCCTGGTGGCAGGTAAGGCCTGGAGGGGCTGAGCCCCAGCCTGCAGTGGGGGAGCAGAGCTCAGTGTGGGGCTGTGCCATGGGGTGGGTGCTGGCT